>JAPFRW010000389.1:0-72844 GCA_030778065.1 Akanthomyces uredinophilus
CGCTCGGGCGAGGCGGGCGGCGGGGCGACGTCGAGGAGCACGACGGCGGGCCGCTCGCCGAGGCCGTCGTGCGCGACGAGGCTGCGGATCTTGTGGCCCTCGGGGCCGGCGACCACGCGGCGGTGCTCGAGCGCCACGTCTTGCACGCCAGGCGCGATGCTGAGCTGCGCGAGCTCCGTCTCGAGGCCGTCCTGCGTGGTGGCTGCGCCGCCGCCGCCATCGTGGTGGTGGTCCGGCGGCAGTAGTGTAGGGGGCACCTCGCTCCGCCAGAGGCCCGTCCGGGAGCGCGACTTGACCTGCGCGAGCGCGTGCAGGCGCTGGAAGCGCGCGGCGTAGGCGGTCGCGGCCATGGCGGTGGAAAAGGTGACGTGGTAGGTGCCGGTGGGCTCCAGCGTCATGCGGTCACGTACTTGCTGTACTGTGGAAGGAGGGGGGACGTGTCAGCCGACGTTGTGTTGTGCGCAGAGGAGAGGCGAGTAGAGCGTTACCTTTCTTGATGGACTGGTTCCATCTGGACAGGTCAGTCTCGGCGATGCGGTAAAAGTCGGAGGCGTGGACGTTGGTGCTCAGGCCATCGATCCGGATCATGGTGTGTGACTTTGAGACGGTGACATTCTCTTTTCTGGCAAGGGCTTCGCGCGTCGCTTCTATCAAGTCCAGAGAGTCTTCTGGGGGCGCTGTGATCAATTCCCTGGAGTCGTCCAACGAGACGTCTTCCAATTGTCTCGCGTCGTCAGAGGGTGTATCTACAGGCTCCATGTATCCGTAGCTTGGCTCCCGCCTCTTCAGCAATGGCCATTTTTCAGTGCTTTTCGATATCAGGTCGCTCTCATTCAGGGCTCGGGCGTTCTCTGTAGCAGGCTCTGTGTCGACACTACGTTGACGTCTCTTCAGCAGCGACCATTGACCCCCATCAGTCTCGTGGTCTGGACTTGCGGCAAGTTTCGTCTCTGGTCTTGTCATACTTTCGGCTTCTGCTTCGTTGGTGCCTTCGGATTCTCCGTCTGTAATCCTCAACGTGTCCAGGTCCGCCATCAGCGCCGCCGCTCTTTGCTCTTTCGACGACAGCCTGCCCTCTACCAGCCTCTTCCGCCAGTTGCGCTCCGCTTGTTGCTGTTGCTGCACAGCGGCGTTGGGCCGCGGTGTGGACCTCTTCAATCCGTCACGACGGTCGTTTGTCCATGTTTTGGCTCGTGGTGTGGTGCCGTAGTTGGGTCTGTCTGGAAGGGTGCGGTCGGAGCTGTGTCGCGAGTACAGCCGTGCCCCCCTGGGACAGCAGCATTTGGCCGCGCTCGAGAGACGCGGCCATGTCGAATGGAGCATTCGGGCTGGAAATGTGTTCGTTATTGATTGCGCATTGGGTTCGTGGCCGTTGGCGTTTGCCAGGCTTGACCTCGGTGGCGGATTGAAGATGGTGAAGCCAAGTCCGAGTCTATCGTCGCAAAATATTGGTAGCTCACTGTGCATGCCCCACCGCAGCGGCAATGCTTAGAAAGTCGCTGTTCTCGCCAATGCTCAGTCTTGCCAAAAAAAAATCTTAATTACAGTTTGATTTATTTGAAATCGTTTTTGTTCATTACACCCGAAGTATCCTGTTGTAGAAATCTTCCCTTTGCATGGCACCTCCCAGTGATGTATCTCATCCTTCTGTTTGTCTTAGCGTCGACACCTCGCTGCACGTCATCATCACACTTGTCTCTTACACTCTCTCAAAATGCCATAAAAAGGCAACGTCCCCAGCGTGGCGCAGCTTGCAGATAACCTGACTTTTCTAGAAGCGATATCTCATCCAATGCTACAGCATGCAGTCTGCCATTGGCTGCGCGAGCCTCGCAGTCGTTGCGCTTCTCACGCGCCAGTGCTTGCGCGCTAGAAGCACATCTGGCCAGTCGCACCAGCTCTATCAAGATGAAGACGGAATCGCGACGCAAGACTCGGCGGGCAAGTTGCTGAGACTCACTTCAGCCAACTACTTCATGAACGCCGCCGCTGCTGCTGGAATCGCTTCATCAATCTTAGATGCGAGGTCTTTTGGCCTCTTACAGCAATTGAGATTGCCAGCCGCAGCCGCATTGCGCATCAGCTTATGGGTATGTTTCTTGAAGTTGATACAGTTGGGCATGTTGCTGATTTTTCAAGTTTCTCGTCTCTGCCCAGACGCTCGTGATTGTGTACGAGCAGGGTGTACGTGAGCGCTATAATCAAGGCATCTACGCAGCCACGTCCGCTGCAGTGCTCGCGCTGTACATTACCCAGCATGATAGCATGACGGAACACCGTATCGCCATTATGTCGACAGAGCTGGTTTGCGCTCTAGCCATTGCCATCGCTTGTTTGACCTTCCCTAGGCGCCTAGCCGTGTACAAAGACGGCCGCCTTGTCGATCAAGAGAATGGCGCCTCCGTCATCTCTCTGCTTTCATTCTCTTGGTATCCGTTCTACCAACCCAGCTCTCATAAACCCGACAGCTTGAGCCTATCCGACGTGCCCATTACGCCCCTTGCACAGAGAATTCGAACTGTGAGACGGGATTTCATGCAATGCGCACCTAGCGGCGTGCTCTTATCGCGGCTAGTACGTGCCTGGAGATATTCATTTTTGCTTCAGTGGGCTCTCACGCTGCTATACAGCATGTCCCAGCTCTCTAGCCAGTATCTGCTTCACGGCCTACTCGGTTGTCTGGAGCGGCCTCGTTCACAGCAGCAGCATGCCATGGGCTATGCTTTGTGCCTGGGCTTGGCACTGTTGTTGGAAAACATGTCTGCAGGCTGGATCACCTGGGTCACCCAAGCAAAGCTTTCTATTCCGATGACTGCTTTACTCAAAGGTCTCTTATTTGAACGAATGACCAAACAGCAGAGCTCACGACGGACTACACCAAATGCTGGAAAAGGCGAAAATACGCCGTTTTTGGAAAGTCTCATATCAAGTGAATGGTACGTTTTCGTCTTCAATATTCGGCATTGCTAACAGATTCTAGCGCGTTGGTGTCCCAGGTCTGCGTCTCGAGCCAGCACTGTCTCAAAGTTGCCTTTAAACTTCTTTTTGACGTGACATATCTCATACATCTCATCGGTCTCAAGCACATTGCCATTGGCAGCTTGTTCCCCGTCATGCTATTTCCTATCTCAAAGATGCTTGCCCACCAGCATAGACTTGCCAAGTCAGACCTTGCAAGTCTACACAATGCATTTTCCATTGAAGTGTCAGAGTTCCTGCGGAATCTCCGCCAAATTCGTCTGTCATCTATGGAAGAGCTTTGGCAACAGCGCGTCATAAGATCTAGGGCCCGTGAACTGGGTCAGATTTGGCATTGCGGGATGGTCCTGGCAATGCTGACCCTCGTGACCAATCTAGGTCCAATCTTACTGATATCTGTCTCGCTTTCCTCCTATGCCCTTGCAGTCGGGCACTTGACACCGTCGCTTGCATTTGCTTCTATTGGCTTGTTTCGGAACTTTCATGCCGTTATCCAAGATTTGCCCGCCATGATAGCCAGTCTACAAGAATCCGTTGCAGCGAGCAGGCGCATCGAGCTCTATCTGCACCAGCCTACGAAGCTTCGCGTCCCTAACGTCGATTTAGCCTCGTTCGAGGATGCCAGCATAACATGGCCGTACGCAAGCTCAGTTTCTGGCTCCGAAGGTTCATATTTCAGTCTGAAAGGTGTAAATTTGCGCTTTCCGAAAGGGGGACTGAGTATCATCACTGGAAAAACTAGCTCAGGCAAAGGCCTTTTGCTCTCTGCACTCCTTGGTGAAGCTGACATTGAATCGAGCAGCTCCAAAGCGGCCTCCGAGTCCAAGGCTGAGGAGCAGACGATTGCATCCACCTCTAACATTGCCTATGTGTCGCAACCACCATGGATAGAAAATCGGACTATCAAGCAAAACATCGTTTTTGGGGACGCTTTTGACGAGGAGCGATACACGGCTGTTATACATGCCTGTGCTCTTGAGCGAGACTTGGAAGCTCTTTCCGCTGGCGACTTGACCATGGCGGGAGTCAACGGCGGAGCTCTCAGTGGCGGCCAGAAGTGGCGAGTCAGCCTAGCCAGAGCTTTGTATTCTCATGCTCGGGTCATTGTGCTTGACGACGTCCTCAGCGCTGTGGACCCGCACGTTGCAAGGTGGCTTTGCCAAAATGCCTTGTCAGGCATGCTGGTTCGTGGCCGTACAGTGATTATCGCGACCCATCATCTGGCTACCTGCGAACATTTGGCGAGTTATGTCGTGACCGTTGACGCCGGTACCGTTTCGAGCCGTGTTGCTACTCCGCGACGCACCAGTGAACTCTTGAAGATCAAAATTGTGCCTAGATCCGCCACGAGCAGCCCGAAACCAGATCTTGTGGTGCACTCCACAGATGCAAGCAAAACAGTTGCCGAAACTCTTAGGCGATCTACCCTACAAACCTTTATTGTGTACCTTCTTGGTAGCGGCATACGGCCAGTTGCACTCGCAGTCTTGACAACTTTTGCATGCCGGCTCATCGCAGCAGGAAACTCATGGTGGTTGACGAAGTGGACTTCGAACACAAACCTCGATAGCATGAGCCTCCGTTACAACTTGTCCGTGTATTTAGCCTTGTCGGTTTGCGCCGCCATCGCCTTGGCTGTACATGCCATGGCTGTCCAAGGAGTCAGCCAGCGGGCATCGGAGGCTCTGTTTCAAAAGACAGTACAGGTTGTGCTGCGGACTCCTCTACGATGGATAGACAACATGTCGATGGGAAAGTTGTTGCAAAGTCTCGCCTCCGACATGCATTTTATTGATCACCGAGTCGCTGCAGGTCAGAGCGACTTGTTGCGAATCGTGATGCAGCTAATTCTTGTTGTGGTCACAAGGCAAGTGACAACGTATTTCTGACCAATATCATACTGACAAAAGTAGTGGGACCACCGCACCTCAGACCATTGCCATGATGGCTGTGATGCTGACATTTTACTTCAAAATCACAGCAAGACACCTGCGCATGTCCAAACGCCTTAATAAGCTCATCCCGCTCGCAACACAGCCTATTCTAGAGCATGTCAACTCTACAGAGTCTGGAGTTTTGACTATTCGGGCTTTCGAAAAAGAGTCGACGTATGTTGACCGCATGTATGACCTCTTGGATGTCGACTTGGGTTTGAGCTGGCACATCACTCTAGGCCAGAGGTGGATTCATGGCCGGTATGGAATTCTCGGCTCGTTATTTGTGTGCGCCACCGCCGTGTCCCTGGTACTATCGGGCTCTGATGCTGCCACAGCAGGCTTTGCCATCAATGTGGCCCTTCAAATCAAGTCAACGATGAGCGGAATGATGGGCAAGATAAACCTTCTCACAAGCGGAGCTCGTGCTATTGACCGTGTACTTGAGATTGTTGACGCTCCTACGGAGAGCCAGGAGGGCGAAAGTGTACCCGAGTCTTGGCCTGCTGCTGGCAGCCTCAAAGTTCAAAACCTGACAGCTCGATACGACGCAGACTTGCCATTTGTTCTTCGCGGCATTACATTTTCACTAGCCCCGCGTGAACGCCTCGGCGTTGTTGGCCGTACAGGTGCCGGCAAAACAAGCCTCGTCAACGCCTTGCTCCGCTTTATTGACATGGAAGAGGGAAACATCCATATTGACGGCGCGAACGTTGCCTGCGTCAAGCTGGCTCGTCTTCGCAGCTCCATATCAGTCATACCTCAAGATCCGTTCTTGTTTTCAGACACGCTGCGCGCCAACCTGAATATTCATGGACACAGATCGGACGACGAGCTGCAGGCAGCGCTACGAAAGGTCGATATACGAACTTTGGATGGGCAGGATGCAGTCGATACTTTGAACGACCTCGACATGGCTATCCACCCGGGAGGCGATAATTTGTCGCACGGGCAGAGGCAGATGGTCTGCCTCGCCAGAGCAATTCTCGACCCTCGGCGCATTGTTATACTAGACGAGGCAACCAGCGCCGTGGATAAAGCGACCGATGCCATGGTTCAGCAAGTCATTCGTCGGGAGTTTTCAGAATCCACCATCATGGTTGTAGCACACAGGCTGGCCACGGTTGCCGATTTCGACAAGATCGTGGTCTTGGACGAGGGCACGGCCGTGGAGTTTGGGTCGCCGGCCGACTTGGTAAAAAAGAAGGGTGTCTTTTGGGACATGGTGAATCAGAGCGGCGATGCGCAAAATGTGCGAAGGGCTATCAAGGCGCGGGGCTGATAGCTCTGCCCTGCTACGCGCTTAAGATCGGAATGTTATCTACTGCTTCAAATTCACTGAGATGTGTCAAGTTAAGCGGCGTCCTCTCTTGTCGCCCACATGATGGCTTAGTTACTATCGTTGATGGGTTGTCCATCCCCAGCATGAACACTCAGGTTTCAGTCCCAAAGTTGATGCTTCCCTCTAGAGCCCACTGCATAAGTTAACATTGATCTACTTTGTGAGTCACTTATTTGTTACTCGAAACGCCAAAAAGAATCCGGGTGTCTTGCAGAGAGTACTGCTAGGACTGGAAACTGACCAAGACAGATTGGCACATGTGACATTTTCTCATGTTTATTTCATATTGAGCAATATATATTGTAGAGCTCCTTCAAATGCTTGAGAATTATTGAGCCCGGTTGTCTCGAACATAATCGAGTTGTTTATATCGTAAGACAGATCGTTGGTTGTCGAGCCCCACCGTGGCCCAGTCTTATTTTTACACCACCAAACCGGGCGTTTGTGAGTCCTCATTGACCGTCGTAATCTCTCCAACGGCATCTCATTCGTCGAAATGGTAAAAAAAAGTATCGACGCCAAGGTGCGGCCGCTGGCCAATCCCAGCCTCGAAAAGACGAGCCTTCTTGGCGCCGCCCGCCTCTACGTGAGCAAGGACTCACTCATTGCCCTCACCAATGGTCTCGAAAGCAACAAGCCGTGTGTGGTGGAGAAGCTGCACCTCGAAGGCGATGATTCTGAGCCGATCCGTCGGGAGGCTCTACTGTGTGTGCTTCCGGAAAAAAACCTCAGCCCCAACGTGGTCATGATGACCCGCGTCTTCCAGGAAGCCACAGGGTTCAAGGTCGGGGATCAGGTGCGCATCTCGATGCGAGAGACGACACCAGACGTTGACGAGGTGGTTGTTCGGGACATGGAGGATATGGCTACGGTGCAGCGCCGTCATCCCTTCAACTGGGAGTCGGCGATAGGCATATTAATGGGTACGTGTTAACCTTGTGCATCAAAACATATTGTTGCGAGAATACGGCTAATTTGTCATGCAATGTAGACCGAGCGGAGCACGTATTCCCCGGCATGGTCCTTGAAGGCGTGAATCTTAAGCTGCGTTACAATTTCAAAGTTGTCCGGGTCAATGGGCAGAGTGACAGCCTCGGCCGCTTCCGCGAGGCGACTAGCACCGTCCGCATCCTCAACGCCGACGACGCCGACGACGCTGCTGCTGCAGACGATGCTGGCAGCACGCCCGGCGGCGACCTCGTCGTTACAGACGTCCCCGGCCTCGCCAAACCAGTTGCCGCGCTGAACCACTTTCTCGAGGCTTTTGGCCGCCGGTTCCGCGTCGCCGGCGAGCGAGAGTCGTGCGCATTCATGGTGCACGGCGGGCATGGCACAGGCAAGACACTGATATTGGAGCGGCTGGCCGCGACGGGCTGGGGCTCGGTGCAGTGGATTCAGCCGGGCGACAAGCTCTCGACCATTCGCGAGGTCTTTAAGCAGGCCACGGCCAGCAGGCAGCCGACCATCATTCTCATCGACGAGTTCCAGGACCTCATTTCCAAAGACCGCTCAAACCGCGACGACGTCATCAGGACGCTGACCAACGAGCTCGATGCGCTGTCGGCCAAAGCCAAGGCTGAACAGCGCCTGCCGTGCGTCGTCGTCGTGGCCACGTGTCTCGACTACATGCTCGATGTGCCGGTCAAGCTGAGGAGGCGTTCACGGTTCTACAGGAATGCCGCCCTGCCGATCCCCCGCGCGCCGGAGCGACGCGAGATTCTCGACTTTTTGAACCCGCCCCTGCGGGAGGCGGAGCGCGAAGCGTGTCTGGCAAACATAGCCTCGCGGACACACGCCTTCAACGGTGACGACTTGGCATGTCTGGTGCTAAACGCTCTGGAAATCCAGGCGACACGTCTGGGCAGCGAAGCCGCGGCAGCTGCAGAGGAGAGCGGGGAGATGACTGAACCGCCGGAGAAGAATTCCATGCCGGCGTCCGACATGGAGCAGGCGCTCAAGGTGACAGAGGCAACGGCCATGCACGACATCAACCTCAACCCGCCGACGATCCACTGGCGCGACGTCGGCGGCCAGGACAAGCTGAAAAAGGTTCTGTCTCGCATGATTAAAAACACAAAAGTACGTACACTACCACCTGTCGTCTGCTCCCACCATCGCACGCACTAATCGAGCCCTCTCTTCCTCGCAGGACACGAACCCCGCCATCAAGCGCGTCCTGCCCAACCCGCCCAAGGGCCTGCTGCTGTACGGCCCGCCGGGCTGCTCCAAGACGCTCTCCGCGCAGGCCATGGCGACCGAGTCCGCGTTCAACTTCTTTGCCGTCAAGGGCGCCGAGCTGCTCAACATGTACGTGGGCGAGTCGGAGCGCGCGGTGCGCACGCTGTTTGCGCGCGCGCGCGCCGCCGCGCCCTCCATCATCTTCTTTGACGAGATTGACTCCATCGGCGGGCAGCGGGCCCCCGGGGCAGGCGGCGGCAGCGCCAGCCGCAGCAGCAGCGGGTCCGTCAACATGCTCACCACGCTCCTCACGGAAATGGACGGCTTCGAGAGCCTCAACGGCGTGCTGGTGCTCGCGGCCACGAACCGGCCCGAGTCCATGGACCCCGCGCTGCTCCGCCCCGGCCGCTTCGACCAGATTGTGTACGTCGGGCCGCCCGACGAGGCCGCCCGCGAGGCCGTCTTCGCCGTGCACCTGCGCGGGCTGGCGCTGGCGGCCGACGTCGACGCCGCCGAGCTCGCGAGGCTCTCCGACGGCTACTCGGGCGCCGAGATTAAAGCCATCTGCAGCGAGGCGGGCATGGCCGTCATGGATCGCCACGACGACCTCGACGGGCAGGCGCCGCTGGAGATTGCCATGGAGGACCTCAGGGCGGCCATGGATAGGACGCCGCGCAACATTACAAAGTTTATGACGGACTCGTACGAGTCGTGGTCAAGACAGTTTAGACGGAAATAGAGGGTCATGTCAGGGAGAGTGACAATGGCAAGAGAAATAACAAGAATAAACTCGTCGATAAAGGTAAAGGGAAATGAACAGTCGCAGCATGACCAAGGAAAGCAAAGGACAATGGGAAGAATAGGACTAGCGACTGGAGTACAGGGAGGAAAAGCCCGGAAGTCCATGACGAGTTGGTATCAAGCGTGGTCAGAGCAGCTCCGTAAGGGCCTAACTCA
Source organism: Akanthomyces uredinophilus (assembly GCA_030778065.1). Taxonomy (NCBI): domain Eukaryota; kingdom Fungi; phylum Ascomycota; class Sordariomycetes; order Hypocreales; family Cordycipitaceae; genus Akanthomyces; species Akanthomyces uredinophilus. Next base: position 9,391 of record JAPFRW010000389.1, read on the forward strand.
GCGAGAGAAGTGAGGAAAGTCGATGGCAACAGGGAAAGCAAGGAAACAAAGGGCAAGTAGCAAAGGACTAATGCGCAACGAAACATGTCTTACTGCTTCCACAATGTCGCCACCATGTCTATCCTGACTCATTACACGCTGATCAAAAGCAACTGCTCAATAAATCAATGACAAAGAACAAAAAGTCCCTTTGCGGCTCCTGCTCAACCACCACTGTAAAAGTGTATCCGCTCTTATCATGGTCAAATGCATGAATTCATGTCATTCATCAAGGATAGGAAAAAAAATGGTTTATTGGAATTCCAAGGGGCGGGAAAAGACTCATACACACTTTGACAAAAACGATTCGTCCGTCTGGCTCATGATTCTCCCCCATCCCATCGGCACGCAACACAAAGAAAGGTGCTGCCGAGACCAAACTTCCGAAAGTCCAACGCACCGTTTCTTCCAGTCCCCAGATTTGCACGCAAAGTCGAGAAGAAGCATTGTACCATCCTGTGCAAGCATAAAATAGAGTAAAAAACAGTATTAGCCGCCCAGAGTCTCTCAGAAAGAAAAGGAAAAACTGTAACCCCAGGCCCAAGAGAAAAACAAGTTGTTAATCCGTTATTTCGTCAAATGAAACTGCCCAATAACGCCAATGCTTTGATAAAAGAAAAAAGCATATCAAAAGAAGTGAAACAGTATGATATAATGGTGTTTGTTTGTGTAATGGCGCAATTCCCTGTCTCGCCCTTTTCAACGTTTTTCCGAGTCAAAAAGCAAAAAGATAATCAAATGCATTCATGTTTCGTCGTCTGATCTCAAGTCTCCGCCGCTCTTGAGGGCAGGGGATAGACTAATGGCAATCTTGCTGGATTTGGCGCTGCCGGAACCGGCAGAGAAGCTCCTTCGGCGCCGACTGGCCTTGCTGGATGTAGCCGAATTGGCGTCTGCAGAACCGCTGTTGCGGCGCTTGTTGGCCACGAGCTTTCCGAGCTCGTCCTCCTCTTCATCCTCTTCACGTCTTCGCTTCTCGCTTATACGCTCTGGAGGTGGCGCCACAGTGTCTTCTTCTATTGGGGAAAATGCCCCCTTCTCCCCGGTTTCATCCTTCATGACGTCTTCGTCGAGGGCGGCATCGTCACCCTCTTCGTCGGACGGATAGTCAACCAGAGGTTTCGATGACGTCGAGCCGTTGCTGTTGCTGTTGACACTTTGGCTTTCCTCGCCATCGTCTTCCGGATCCGACGCCTCCCAGTAATCTTCCTCTTGCGGGTCAACCGTAATATGCTCCATTAACCGCGCATTAGGAGGTTGGCGTCTAGTCATGTCCTCTTCTGATTCCAAAAAGTATTCAACCTCTGTCGTGAAGCCTTGTGTCTGGTCATAGCGCAAAACTATCTCGCGAAAGGTCGACATGTAGCTGAGCTCCGCCAGGCGGTCTCTGTAACTTTCGACGAGGTGCTTGACCAGATCCTTCATGTTCTCCTTTTTGATGTGTTCAAAAAGCTCCAGACAAGCAGAGCTGAGCAAGTTGTCGCGAGGCAGCGTGTCAATGAGGACATCCAGAATCGGCCCTAGCACGCGCTGTTCTGTGATTTGCTTCATGTAGAACTCCTCCTGCAGCCCAATGAGACAGCGAAAAAAGCGAATAGCGACAAGACGAAGGTATTTCTCAGGTGACTTGATGAGGTGGACAACACGCTCCACGATGTTGTTATTCATGACAAAGTAGCGGCTGAAACGATGGTGTTGGCGGATGAAGAAGCTGAGGATTTCGATGAGGTAGCTAAACATGGAGGCCCGCTGAACAGAAAAATTCATGTCTGTGTCGGGTTCCAGGTCGAGAAGCGGTTTGAAAAGCTTGGTGGCCGAACGATCATAGAAGCGAGTCAGGAATAGCTCCTGCTGGGGATCGGCAGACTGCTGCGGCCTCGGGCGGCCCATGAACTCGCCATTAACCTTGGTCATGACCTCGGGGCCCTGGCCTTGCACGCCCTGGTCAAGTATGACCTTGACAGCTTCCGAGATTTGAGACTTGACGCCGAGGTCAACTTCGACAAGCAGAAGCTCTATCAACGAATCGGTTAATGAGGGTTGGTTGTCGTGCATCTGGCGGTATATCGTCTGTCGAATCATTTGCGGGTCGTGATCGATAATGGAAACAAGAATGTCGGTGGCGCCGACGCGCACAGCGACGTCGTCATGGCGAAGCCCGAAATGGATGACCTGGAGCAGGCCGTGTGCGATGAAGTTATTATACAGAGTTTGGCGCGCCGGAGGCTGGATCGTCTTGGCGATACCACAGCACTGCTGTATAAACAGAACAGCCTCCTTCTTACGCTTGTGATCAGGCTGCGACGCGGTAAAGATGCCAAAGAGGTCGTTGAGAAAATCGCCGTTGGTTTGCAAGTGTTGGAGGATGTCGACCTGGTTAAAGAAGATGAGTGAGTTGAGAACGGAAAAGGTGGGATCGTCAAGAATCCTGGCGAGGACGACATCTTTAAGATATTGAAGTCGGTAGGTCTGATGAATCTTGCGTCGCGTCATTTCATCCTCGATGGGCACGACTTCCTTGTAGCGGCCTTGGTTGTCTAGCCAGTGGCGATGATTGGCTTTGTGGCTAGGAAAGTCGGGGTCGTATTCGAGGGCTCCAACGACGCCCAAAACATTTTCATCGGAAACGGCATGCTCTATGATGGTGGTGTCGTTGAGAAGAATGACCGACTTCATAATGTTGCAGAGTCGGTGCAGATCTGGTAGGCTCTCGAGGTCCTCGGCCATTTCGACAAGAGGGATGAGCTTGCCAATGTAGTCCTCGGCCATGATGAACTTGGCAAGGGCGTCGCGGCCGTTGGCAGTGTTGCTCATGAGACGCATGCCTTGGTCGATGTCTGAAAGGTTACCAAGTTCGGCCGAGGGGAGGTTGACTTGGTGCTGGTTCATCTCCACGGTGAGGTCATCGGAAAGGGCGTCATCTAGTCGAGTTAGCAGTCGGCACAGACAGGGGACAGTGAAGAGATGTACCGGCTCCGGCGAGGCTGTTTTGGAAAGTCTGTTGAACATTGTTGACGAATCTCCTGATGAATAGGTCAGCGATGGCATTGGCGGGGACGCAACGGCGCGTGCACGAACCAAATGTTGGCGCAGCCTTCTGCCTCCTGAAAACTCAGGGCCATGTCGACACCGCTCCCTGGCTCTTGCCAGACAATGAGCGTCTCTGTTGAAGCGCAGACGCATTAGTGTGACGTGACAATGCGGGCAAGATGCGCGCGTATCATACCCTGCTGCTTCTGAAAGCCATCCTCCTTTTGGATCTTGGTCTCGAGAAGTAGTCGCTCGGGTTGGTCCTCAGACTCGACAATGACGCGAGGATACTTGCGTCCGTTGTCGGTCTGTAAATTGAGCGCATCGCGCCGTCAGCACATGCGTACGTGTGTAGGGCGCAGGTCCGAGATGCGCCGCGCCATGTCCGCGTGCCACCGAGGGCGACGTCGGAGAGCAAGGCAGGGGGGTAAAACATACCGAAAAGGATGCGGTGCAGAAGCCGGTGCCTCTGTCGAACCAGTCGTTGTTGCGTAGCTCGTAGACTTTGACGCGCTTCTTGTCCGTCGCCTGATGAGGCACCTGCTGTGCCATCATCAGCGGCTCGGAGTCCGCCTCCGTGGCGATTTGCGGCGGGTACGCGATCAGGTCTGGCGAGATTTCGAGATGCTGCTGCAGCGAGAGCTCGGCCGTCTCGTTGTGGCTGAGGAGGGTAAGCGACGCCACGGTTTCCGTGAGCAAAGGATGCGCACGCTTCCGAGATGGATGCGCGCGACAAGTCGAGGAAAGGGCGGAGGGCGTCGGGAAAAGGGCCGGGGGGAAGAGGGCGGCGCAGCGGTGGGCGGGTGTCAGGGCGCGACCGTCGGAGCGAGTCTGGCGACGAGTCGGGCGGGTGCAGTCGGTCGAATCAAGACGCCATGCAAAGGATGCAAGGATGATCGGCGCGATGGTTGGCCGTATCGACGAATTTTGGCACCTGGTTCGCGAGACGTGCAAGATGTGGCGAGGGCGGGGAATTCGTGGTTCGTTGGGCAGCGGGCGGCTTCCTGTCCCTGCGACCGGTCGACGCGGACGAAGAAGGGCAAGTAAAAAATATTCAAGCGATGGGAGAGATGCTGCGCGACGCGATGCGAAGCGGCCGATGTAACGAGCGAGGCGCAGATGGCCGGTTTGGGGGGGGTGGAGGGGATGGGCGACTGCAAATGACGATGCGAGAGAGCCGTTCGGATTCAGGACTGGGGATGAGGCGGGAAAGCGCGTGACTGCGCAGCGCCAGGACTGGGAACGGGACAGGCTACCGGTGGAGGGCTACCAGTAGAAAAGCTGGGGGGGGGACATGGAAGGGGAACTCTGCGGCCGCTTGGGCCGGCCAAGGCGTGCGCCGCGCCTGAAAAAAATTGCGCTGATCTGGGGGCGGACAGGAGCACTATAGACTTGAGTTTTAGCGGCCGTGTTGTACTAAAATCCGCTGGTGCTGGGTGGCTTGAGGCACTGCGACTGTTTTGCTGGAGGCGGGTTTCGGCCTCCCTCCTGGCGGGTTTTCCGGGGGACGCCAGCCAGCCTCTGTGCTCTGTGGCTTCCCTCCGTGCCTCCGAGCAGCAGCCGCCAGACCCCCTTTCCCACAGCAGTTCGCATGTGGCTTGCGCGCGCACACGAGGATTTTTTCACACCAGTTTCTGGCACTAACAAGCCTCACCTCTTCTGGTGGGCGGCACTAACTAGCCTCGCTCAATCACGTCAGCGGTCACGTGCACCGATCGATTTCGTAGGCCTTATCTGTTCTGGCTGTTTGTTCTGTCTGGGATGCCTAATATAAGTTAGACGTGCTAGGAACCAGCCAGCCAACCAGCGCCATCCATCACCCAGAAAAGGTGCGCTGCACCGGTGCTCGCAGCGGCCCAGCACGCCGGTTTCGCTGCGGATGTGGATCGGCCGCTCCCAAAGGGCTTACCTATTGTGCCTGCGGCAAGGCCCGCTACTCTATCTAATAATAATACATCACCAGGTGACCCCATGCATGGCAAGAAACCGAGCCCGATCTGCCAAGCTGCATGGATCGCCAATGCTCAGGGCGCCGGTCGGCTGTTGGACATTGGTCCTTTTTTTTTCTGTCTTGGTCTCTCTCACAAATAGCCATGCCTTTTGTAACTTACAATCCATCCCATGCACTGCTTTTGCAGCAGTACACAAACCCCACGATGAGCCACCCGTGATCAACGCCATACTGGGTACCACGGGTACGGCCAGGCAGGTAGTAATGCGGGGTACTGCTTCTTTCTTGAATTCCTTATTTGGGTAGGATTCCCTCTTCTACTCGTTTTACCTATTATGTGTCCTACCTCTTCATTGTAGGTTCTGCTTTTTGTAAAAGTGCAGTCCCCACGATCAGCAACCCGTGATCAACGCCATACACAGTATGACGCTGATGGCCGGATAGGTAGACCATTCAGGGTGCTGCTTCTTTCTTCAAACTTTCTCTCTTTTCTAGTCCGATTCCCTCTCCGAACACGCCATGCTGCCTATGCGTCCCGCGCGTCCATTCCAGATTCTACCATTTACAAAGGTGCACAAACCCCATGATCAGCCTTTCCTTGAACGCCATTCCGGGGATGGCCGTGATGGCCGGTCAATTCAAATGAGACGGGGTGTTGGTGCAACACGGATAGCTGCCTCGAGAATTCACTTCGGTAATTTACAATACGAATACAAGTCTTGGCATGGCATTGCAGCGTTCGTCGAGCGGCAGCATTCACACCAGGCATGGGAACAGATGCAGCGGCAAGTCGACGCGGCTAGAGGCCACATGAACAATTTCTTTCATCTTTTGCATCGTTGTCAAAGCTTCGTCTTCCAGAAGCTTTCTCGCGATCATTCCAGGGGTATATGCTAGCCATGTTTTGGCTTATCTCGGCCCATGGCAACGTATAAGTTCTGTCCCACGGCGCCAAGTGAGTCATTTCATCGAGGTGGTCCCGCGTGATGGCTAATTGTCGCCCTGAATCACGTATCCGCGGCATCTATTTTGGTGCACGCAGCTCATATAGAAAGCCACGGGTGTGTGTACAGGCAGCGCGGGGTCACCTGCAGCTTCTTGTATGACTGTGGCGGCGATGCATGCATGTCGCGTGCAGAAGAGCCTGGGGGGACGTTGTTTCCCATGCCCATGTTCTGCATGGCATTTGTATCCCAGACGATTTATAGCCAGCATCAGTCGGGATTACCGACGTCTTCGTGGCGCACGCAGCAGTTTCAGCTCAGTGTGGGCAGCTGCATAGAGGCTGACGATGCATCTTTCAGGGGTCCTCGCGCGGCTGAGTGAGAGACTGCTCGTGCGAAATGAGGCTGTCAACCGCTCAAGGTACAAAGGTGACACGAAGAGAAAAAGGAAGAAGAAAAGGGGTCCATCACTCGAATGAATAGTACGAGTGCTTCGTGGATTCCCCATGTTGTACAACGGGAAAAGCCTGAATGTGCCATTGTTGGGCTCGCACTGCGTCGTGACGCCGTGATACCATGACGCAAGCTCCAATCATTGTGCGTCGCGACAATCTCGGCATCTTCACTCTGGGTGTGCAGAGTAGCTCCGCTGACGATGCGTCATGTATCACGCCAATCTGGATTGTTCTGTAGGCGCTTCCTTTTCTCTGTAGCTGAAAAAGTGCGGAAACTGTGGAAAACGCATGTCAGTGCACGGCGGGGGAGCATCATGCTATCCGTTCTTAGTCAAGTCTCGGGTGAGCTGAAAGTCAAGCGCCGGTCCGTCGACAGCAAAGGCTGTTGGTGAAATGCCAAGTTGGTCGTCGGCGAGGTCCTGTCAATGCGGCGGGTTGCCGAGGATTTCGTTTCACGTGTGGGCTGGAAACTCAAAACCCACGAAACGCCTACTTACTCGGCAGAACGTGCGCCAAAGTCTGTCTCCGTATCAGATAGGCGAGCAAGTCGTCTCATGCAGTCTGTTTTGTCGATTCACTAGATTGGTAGATGCACTATCCAAGTTACTGGTCAAGACATTCACCGCAAGATTGCGCCATCTCTTTCGCTGCCTTCCGTACGCCAGCCTGGCAGATATCAACCAAGAAAAAGGGCTAAATAAAAGCTAGCCACTTGAAAAGAAATCCGCCCCGAAAATCCACCGAAAAGCCACCCGTCTGGACGCGGTCCACCTGGCCCGCTCAACGGCTGAGGATCCAGATCAGACTGCCCCAAGTGCCCATTGTTAATACGAGCTTGAGCGCGCCCAGACTACAATTCCATTGTGTTGGGCTGGGGGTGTAAATTTTCTGATACGACGCCGGTGCCAGACACCAGTTCAATGGAGAAGGAGAAGAGAGACACCCAGGTCTCAATCTCGCGTAATTATACCGAGTACTGATATCGCTCCTCAGCCCGGGCAGAGGTTCTTTTTTCGCGGGCCGCCGACGGACCCGAGCCCGAACAAGTAAACTGGAGCGAGTGGCGTCGGGGTCTTTTTTTTTTCCTTCTTCTTTTCTTTTCCACCTTTGGCCAAGAGGTCAACAGATTAAGGAATGGACCAGCGGCCGCGGGCCATGTTCCGCGGCGAAAAGAGAAAGCCAAAGGCTGAGAACCACAGAGCTTTCAATACCAACAAGACAGCTCAGGAGCCCAATCCATTGTGGCGGCCCAGCCTTTCCGTTTTAAAGCGCCGCCGCCGCCGCCGCCATCCCGGGCCCGCCAGCGCGCTACCGTATCTCATCCTTGGAGAAGGCCACGTTGAGAGAGGGGTGTATCAGTGTTGTTGTTTGTTTCTCGTATCTGTGAATGGGTGGTGTCGATATGGCAGCAGATTAGCAGCAAAACCTACTTGGGTTAAGGCAGGAGACCAGGCTACGGAACAACCGGAAGATGAACACAGAAGCGATAAAGGAAAAAAGAAACGTGCGCATGCGTGTGGCTGCAGAGACTTGTTCCCGCCCACGACAATTTTGATGGCGATTGTATACTTTTTGTGTGGAAGAGAGGAGGCAGCCATCCTGGATCTAGGGACTGGCAAGTAGGCTGAGGAGCTTCAGCTTGCTGACCAGGCAGCCAACGCCTGACGCAGACATATATGCAAGTATGGGTGTCGCGCTCAGCCCTTCCACGCTGACCAGGTTGAATTGCAGAAACTGCAAAGTAACAACGGTGAAGAAGAAAAACGTGCAACGTTTACATGACAACTACTGGTAGAGGCAGACGAGGCTACATCGACGAGGCGCGGCAGGCAGTCCGGCCGAGTGGGATTACACAGGGCCACGAGAGATGTAGAGCCAAGAACCCCTGCCCTCAAAACCGATAGCTTTGCTTTTTAGCGTACTTGCTGGGTTGATCATCTACTTCATAGTTAGGTAGTCAGGTCCATCTAGGATAACAGCAGCGCCCGGCGCCGCCAGAGCACCAGCTGGGTGGTGCCAAGTACAAAAGGTCCCACGGCAAGCTACTATGAATAGTGCAAGCCGCACGGGCACCCAAGGGGCTGGGCCTTGCTGAGCTGGGCTGGGCCTTCTACGGTGTTTCTGGCGCCGAGCCCAGGAACGAAATGGCCACCTTGGAGAGGAGAAGGCGAGCTAGCATTGGGCTGGCAGTGGAGGATTCCGGTAGATGCAGCTAGGACGACGCCAGCCAGCGCGCGTTCTGGGTTGCGAGGTCGAGCGCAGAGGGAGGGAGACCCGGCTCCGTGGGATTTGCTGCAGGCCAGCGTCGCAATGCAGCACACGCGAGTGCCAGCGTTGGGCAGTAGCTTCAGATGGGCATACTCTGTTTCGCTAGTTGCATTTCTTGCGCGTTTTGCTCTTGATTGTTTCCTTCTGCTCTACGGATAGTCAGAGTACGGATGACAAAAGCCACCAGCGATACGGAAGCCTGCCAGGATCCGTCGTCCGTCTGCTGGGTCCAGGTCCAGTTCCATCCAGGTCCCAGTGCTCAGCTGGCAGCGGCCCCTCTTTGCGGCGCATCGTGTTTATCACAACCAGGGGTCCTTGTTCGCGGCTGGGATCTCGAGAAGCTCAAAGGAGCCTCGAGTCTCTTTTCTTTCTTTTTGCTTCTTCCTTCTTTTTTTTTTTTTTTGCTGAACATAAGCCACTCATTTCGGCGCACGCTTGGCGAACCGGCATTAACTGGCAAAAGCCCATAGCGTCCCTGCCATGTAAGTAACCTAAGTGCTAGTTAAGGTACTTTAGGCACTGGGGCACTCGACTGTACTGGTATCAGTAAGCTCCGGGCTGCTGCATTGGCGGCGCAAGGTACCTCATGCTGCTAGCGGCCCTCGACTCCCCACTACGCCAGCTCGGTTAGCGCGAAAGAGGCAGGCTACAGGGCACTAGCATGATACTTGTAGTGGTAAAACTCTCCGTGCACGGCGCCGGTAACTGCTTCGACTTTGGTACGGCCAGCGCCGTAACTAACTTTTCGGTCTGCCAAGTCCCGGCAGTCCGTCTGTCCTCGTATGCCTTTCTTTGTTCATGCGAGTCAAAAGCCGACGTCTGCCTCGATTAAAAAGAGAGAGAAAAATCTCTCACCACTCTTTCGTTTACTTTAATTTCTCTTCCTTGCTTGTGACTTTACATCTCGGATTCCTTTTCCCATCTCATCGGGTAATCATCGAGCCTTGCCGCTCCCCTGCTAGCTCTGCATCACCATTCGCAGCCGCTTGGCAGCCTCTTTTCGCATCAAATCTTCTCTCTGCTGGGTGCTGCAAAAATCCCATTCGCCAGCCGTTTGTTGCTGCTTCAACGTCAAGTCACCCGACGAGCAGTCTTCTCCGAGGTCGTTACCCGTCACCCCGTTCTACGCGCCCGCTCTTTTCGCTTGGACTCTGGGGACTCCCACAACAACTCCTGTCTGTGTGTTGAGACGGGGAAAGAAGAATACCTTTACGGCTCCAGTCACGTCAGGAAGCTGTGCGCCGCGCCGCAGCCATCTTTTTCGGCCCCGACACGACCAAGGACGCCTGAGCCCACACATCCTGCACCCCTGGTAGCTGGCTGAGCTCGCTACTTATCGCAGGCGTGCATACATGCATAGAAAGCTCACCGGGAAGCTGGATACCTGTTGCACATTGTCAGTCCCAGCTGCGTCTCAAGCCTCCCCAGCCTGCTGCACTGCTGCTGCACGACGGCTCCTCCAACATCCACGCCACGCCACGACGCACACCACGGTGCAGTGCAGTGACCACATCTACGTACAGTGGGTGTAGGTAACTGGCAAGGTAACTGCCTACACCTCGCACAGCGCATCACTGCCGCCTGGACTCGTTATTATTTTCCCCAGCTCAACTCGAGGCCACCACGCCTCCCTCCACCAGCGGGCGTATTAATATATACTGCCACGGCCGCCCAGCACAATCTTCTTCTCGTCTCTTGTTTCTCCAGGCCTTTTCAATACTCTTCGTCACTTCTCAATCTTGATCCCCCACCATCCGCATATCTCGTCGTCCTCCTCTCCCTTTGGATTTGGGCCTCACCTCCGGCTGCCAGGTTTCACTTTAGCTTGCTGCCCACCCACCACTCAACCTCGCCATCCTCCAACACCGGCTTCTAGGGAATCCTGCCCCTCAGACATGCAGCACTGGTTCAGACTGTGATTCAACGCCTTGCCTATCAATCTGCTGGTATACGGATATACTGGGTACCACTACACTACGCAGCCCGGCTTTCCCTGTTTTTCTTTTTCTCGTCGCATCCTTCAACCCACCAGCGCACCACGCCCAGTCCCAGTCTTAGTCCCGGTCAGTCCCCTGGACTACTGCACGGAGCCAAACCGAGACAAATAAAACAGCACAGCCGCCGCCGCGTTGCTCGTCGACGCCAAAACTTTTCGCTCTTTTCAAAAACATACATCTCGGCTTACTTCATCGACATTGCAAACGACCGACTAGCGCCGGGCGTCCGCTGTCCCTCTGTTTGACCATTTTATACCAACGACGTGCAGCCGTCAGCAAGCCACTTTTACCAACACCCAACGGCTACACGACCCATCCCACCTCGTATCACCACCACCACCACACCTCGTCACCGTTCGCCAACTCTTCGTCATGTCCATCTTCTCCCATCTCCGTAGGAGCCGCCAGCAGGCCAAGGAGCACAACGCAAAGCTCGCCGAGCAGAAGAAAAAGGACGCACAGACGACGCCTTACCGGCACGTTCCCACACATGCCGCCTCCGACGCCATCGCCTCAGCGCCACCCGCCTGGCGAGAGGTCGACGACAGGCCCCGCATCGTCGAGCAGAATCGCAGGCGCAGCGCCATGGCCGCCGCCGGCTACTCCATGAACATGCCCTCCACCACCACCATTCCCACCATGCCTCGCGGCTCCAGCAGCCTGTCCTTTGTTTCCTACCCCAGCGGCGAGGCCACGCCACATGTCGGCATGCCCCGAGCCTACTCCTCCAGCAGCATCCATCATCCCTACGCACCCAACCGCGAGGTCGTCTACTCTATGGATGCCGCCGTGTCGCATCCATACTCATGGAAAGGCAAAGAAGTCAACAGAAACTCATTCCCTGCGTATGACGTGTCCACCGGCAGCAGTACCGCCCCGAGCAAAGGTATGATGAGATTATGTGGTATCGTGGTTCTGGTCACTGACTCTATTGCCAGATCCGACACCGGAGGGAAGCTCCAGAGCGTCCAACAGCTCTCATGACGAACTCGAAATGGTGACGGTGCCATCGACCCGGCCAAAGACAGCCCAGACTCTGCAGGTTCCTCAGACCCAGCCTGTCCAGCAGCTGCAGACATATCACCAGGTCCAGCATACTCAACAGGCAAAGCAGCTTCAAAGCGTTCAGCAGGCTCAGGTTCAGTCGGTAGCACAGGTATCCCAGCCAGCCACGCCCGCTCAGCAAGTACAAGTACCTGCTCCGGAGTCTCCGCGCTCAGCCGGCTATGCCCACCGTCTGCACCCAAGCCACCGCCGCACCTCGTCAGAGGTATCCGATAGAGCCGCGGTACTCGGCAGCATCAAACCTTCCACCAGAGATTCGCGTCCGCCGCCTACATCGATGCGCGGCTTCAACTTTGTCCCCACCACGGCAAAGCCACAGCCGCCCGTCGTCGCTCCCGTAGCCAGCAAGCCTGCTCAGCCAGAGACGACCAACGGCATGCGCCAAAACACCACCCAAAACCGTCCCGGAATGGGCTATACCGGCTTCGCGCCCAAGCCTCCTGCGGTGGCGGCGGTGGCGCCCCCAGCTGCACGCAGCTCCAGCGACTACCACCTCGGCAACTTTTCCATTCCGAGTCCTGGCCTGGACATGACTCTTGGATCCACGACACCGCCTTCTGGCGGCCAAGTTCAGCGTCAGTCTCGTCCTAGTCAGCAGCAGCAGCAGCCCGAAATGGAGCCCATCGTTTCCAACAGGAGCTACCCGCGCCACAGCCGCTCCGAGATGCCGCCGCCCCTGCAGCACGATAGCCTGGTCAACATCTTTCCCGAGCCGGTCCCCGACTCGTACGACGCAAAATCCGGTCGCGGCAAGCTGAACAAGAGCAAGAAGACGCGCTGGTCATTTTCCAAGTCGTCGCCCATCACGGCATAAGCTATTGATTTTGGCTGCTTCTTCACCGATTTTCCTATTTTTTTCTGCCGCCGTGTTGCTTTTCAAAATACTTGCACCACGGATTCCCTTGACATTACGAGATGCGGAACACTGTGTAGTGACGGAGGACTTTTTTTGTATAGCTCCAAAGCGGGAGCCTGATGACTATATGACGAAAATGTTTCTTTCTTTTGCATAGACTATGATGATTTTTGTGAGATGGCGTTTACTGAATTCGGGCAATGACATTTTCCGGCTTGGGATTTTAGTTACGGAATATTTAGATAGTGCTACACGGCTACACGGAAAACACATTTACGATGTATGACTTTATTACCCCTGGTACAATTTTGGTGATGTTTATATTTCATGTCGTCCCAATGCCGATATCGTGAACCAGTCGCGCACACAATCCACTGTTTAGAGAACGAGTCTTCCAGCATAGATTGGTGGGTTAACATAGGGCCGCTATCCGTAACTCCCCTACAAAACCCCAAAACAACAACAAGACACTGTAAATAAAACGAGACGCTGTAGACTTAACTACTTAACAAACGCAGTATCATCGAAGCAGCATCCGCGAAAAACGGCAGTCTACGTTGGCTAATGTCGTGCTGCTCTTGAGATTTAGGGTAGCTCTGCTGCAACCCCACTGCGGCGCGAGACGCCCGCCGGCGGTACCTGATCGGCGGAATGGACAGGGGTGGGACGCCTGGCTACGCCGCCCCTCCCCGTGCGCCGCCAGCCAAATACCAAACTCCAAAAAAAAAAAATAACGGAGCTCTGTCAACCACGTATGCCGTTTGCCCAAGCTTGACAGCTACACGTTCACCTTGGTTTCACTTTGGTTTCACTTCTCATTCCCTCACCCAACTACCTTTTCTTCTTGTTCTTCTTGTTCTTCTTCGTCTGTGCCCTTGATACACATCTTGTTTCTTAATACTTTCCTTTTCCCCTTTTCTTTTTATAGGCGAAGTCAATGTGTGCCTGAGCTAGGAATCCGCACCTTTCGAACCCAGAAATCTTGGGCAGACAACAACGACTTACGCCAGCCATGGCGCCGGCACTAACCGAGCTTCCGGCTCGTTTCGTGCATGCACTGCTTGCCTGGATGCAAGAGACGCCGCTCTACGTTCTTATGCTGCTCTCTGTTTCTCTGGTGGTCTTTGTACTGCTGTCGGTTCGTTTCCCTCTACCCCGGCGTCCGCCCTGGGCGCAACCCCCATTTTGGATGCTAACGGCGGCGAAAAGCTCTTTGCGCTGCTGCACCTCGTCGCGCCCAAGCCCCGCGCGCCGTTCTCATCGGAAAAGACGTACGTCACCAGCAGCCCCGACGGCGCGCCCACCGCGCCGCGCCCGCTGCCGTGCTGGTACGACCGCTGGCTCGCCGAGCGACGCCTGAGCGAGAAGCGACAAGACGCCGCCCACGCGCCCGACTCGACGATTCCCGACGCGGGCGTCATTGACGCGGCCGAGCTGCGTCTGAGCGTCGTCCTGCCTGCGTACAACGAAGAGGACCGCATCCTGCCGACGCTGGAAGAGGCCGTCGAGTACCTCGACAGGCACATTGGCCGTCCCGGCACCAAGCCGGCGTCGTCGGCGGACACGACGGGCCCCAAGAAGCAGCGCCACCGCCACCACAATAGCCAAACCACCGCCGGACCGGAGTCGGGCTACGAAATCATCGTCGTCAACGACGGCAGCAGGGACAGGACGGTCGACGTGGTGCTGCGGTTCGCGCACGAGAGGAAGCTGCACGACGTGCTGCGCGTCGTCAGCCTCGAGAGGAATCGCGGCAAGGGCGGCGGCGTGACGCACGGCCTGCGCCACGCCCGCGGGCACCACGTCCTCTTTGCCGACGCCGACGGCGCGACGCGCTTCAGCGACGTCACGAGGCTGATGGAGGGCTGCGAGGGCGTCGAGGACACGTCGGGCCGGGGCGTGGCCATTGGGAGCCGCGCGCATCTCGTTGGCAGCGAGGCAGTGGTCAAGGTACGTTTTGCTGCTGGTTCTTGTTCTTGTCATCTTGAAAGAAGAAGACAAAATGCAGAAAACACCAATTAAGAAAAGAAATGCTAACTTTGAAAACTACCAGCGCTCTGCCTTGCGCAACTTTCTCATGCGCTCGTTTCACCTCGTCCTCACCATCCTCACCCCGCCGGCGACGTCGCGCATTCGCGACACGCAGTGCGGCTTCAAGCTGTTTTCGCGCGCCGCCCTGCCGCACATTGTGCCCTACATGCACGCCGAGGGCTGGATCTTTGACATTGAGATGCTCATGCTCGCCGAGTCGGCGCCCGCCGCGCCGCTGCTCGGCGCCGACGGCGCCGTCATCGGCACCAGCGCCGGCATCAAGGTCGCCGAGGTGCCCGTCGAGTGGCACGAGGTCGGCGGCAGCAAGCTCAACGTCGTGCAGGACAGCGTCAAGATGGCGCTCGGACTCGCGGTGCTGCGCGCGAGCTGGATGCTGGGCGTGTACAGGCGGCGTCTGACGTAGATTCTGGCATCAAGACCGGGATGGGAGAGTGAGAAACGGGATACCATGTAAAAGACTGGCTAGGGTCGGCAAATTTGAGCTGTCGAGATGGGATGCCGAATTGCATTAATCATTATAAAGAGTGAAACTTTTGCTAATTCTACAGAGAAGAAAAGTCCAAAGACTATGCTTTTCCTGTTGCTCATGGTTTCATGTGCAACCAGACACGCCTTGCAGGTGTTTAAATAATAATCAGCCACCCAAGTCCAGCTTTGAACATGCATCACCACCTTGATGATGTAAGACAGTGAAATGTAATAATTTAAAAAAAAAAAGAGAAACGCCTTTGTAATGATGTCCAACGTTTTAGACCAATGTCTTTGTGCCTCGTCAAAAAGGCATGAGATTATATAGGATGTAAGAAGAAAAAAAATGTACAGTTGAAGAATGGAGCGGTGGTTTGGGCCAAATATCCATGTGGTTTAGTGGCCGAAATCACCGGAATCCCTCTCTCCAAATCAGGGGCAGAAAGACGACGCACGCCTTGGCGAGGATGAGGACGGCGTCAATCATGGCAATGGGAGCCTTGAGCAGGCCGAGCGGGCCGGGCCCGCTGCTGACGGTCTCGACAATGTGCATCCAGATGCCGACAAAGGCGACGGAGAAGAAGTGATAGGCCAGGACGACGGGGCGGTGGATGATGCCGCCGAGCATGCCGCAGGGCCCGTCGGTGATGCCGCGGCGAAAGTACTCGAAGCAGCCCATGCGGAGGGCGTGCAGCTGGGGGTCGTCGGCGGCGAAGAGGGCGTAGAGGGCCTGGGCGAGGACGTTGAGGATGGCCGTGTAGTTTTTGCGGCGCCAGTAGAGCGTGTGCAGGGCGGCCTGGACGGCGCCGTCGTCGCCGAGGCTGGGCACGCGCGCCGGGTGCAGCAGCTCGGCGAGCAGCACGGCGTCGTTGAAGGCGACCGTCATGCCGGCGCCCGTGAGCGGGTGCCGCATGTTGATGGCGTCGCCGAGCACCACCATGCCGCGGGGCGTCTGCCGCGTCGGCGGCAGCCAGCTGTTGGGCATGCTGCGCAGCTTGCCGTCGGCGAGGGCGGCGCGGGCCGTGGGCTGCACGGCCGCGGGCAGGGCGGGGATGGCGTGGTTGGCGAGGTAGTTCTTGACGCCGCCGGCCGCCGGCGCCGCCTCGGGGATGCCGTGCGGCACGTCAAACAGCGCGCGCGTCTCGTGCGTGCCAATCTGGTACAGCAGGATCGGGTAGGCGCTGCCGATGATGACGTGGCCGTAGCCGGGCGCCGGGAGGCTGGCGTCGCGCAGCTCGAGGGCGTAAAACTTGGACCGCGCGACGGGCTTGGTCGTCGTCACCTCCTTGCGGAACTTGGAGTCGTAGCCGTCGGCGATGATGGTGAGCTGGCCGAAGAAGTAGTCGGGCGTCTTGGCGCGCGTCTCGGGGTCCGTCGTGCGCGTCTCGACGCCGAGGATGTGGTCCGAGTGCTCGCCGCGGACGGTCTTGACGACGTCGGTCTCGCGGACGGTGATGTTGGGGTGGGCGAGGCACGCGCGGCGCAGCTGCATGATGAAGCGGCCGTGGTGGAAGCCCTTGCCAATCTCGCGCTTGCCCTCCTTGCCGGAGCCGGACCACTGGTGCGGGACGCCGCCGGCGTCGTCCATGGTCGGGTAGGGGATGAGCACCTCGGTGCCCTGGTAGATGACGTTGTAGCCGCGGCAGGTGATGCTGTCAATGTCCTCGACGCAGTGGCCGAGGCCGAGCTTCTTGAGCGCCTGGATGCCGCCCGGCTGCAGCAGCTCGCCGACGATGCGGTCCGGCTCCTGCATCCAGCGCTCGAGGAGCAGCACGGAGCGGCCCTGCTCGGCGAGCGAGTAGGCGGCCGCGCAGCCAAAGATGCCGGCGCCGACGACGACGACGTCGGCCTCGTGGTGCGTCTCCCGCTGGAGGCGCCTGGCCTCGACAGTGTCGGTGGCCATGATGGCGGGCTTGCGTATGTGTGCGTGCGTGCGTGTGTTGCTGCTGCTCGTCGGAGGAGATGGGTGTTTTCGTTGTCGTTTCGTCAGCAGAGGGGAGGAGGAGGAGGGGGGTGGCGTGGATGTTGATGTATATAGGGAACAAGAGTAGGCGTCTCCTGCGGCCGGTCCCTCGATAGAAACGACGAATAGGAAGCGGACAATTTCAAGAAAAACAGCCTGCAATGAGAAGAGAAGATGGGGCCCAGGTCATGACGGAAGGGAAAGCATGTGGAAACTGGGGGGCGATGAACTGATAAGTCGCCCTAGATTTTTTTTCGTCTTGTCCCGGTTTGCTGTTGGCCTCGGGGCCCCCTCTGGACCAAGTGGGTGTGGCACACGCCACCGAGCCTTGCAGGTAACCAGTAACATAGGGACTTGTCCCGCATACGAATACTGGGCGGCCACGGCGGTCAATCGGCAGATTCCCTCAGGTACCCAAGTACCCCTTTTGAGGTGGCGCTAGATGCACTCGGTCATGGCCTGTTTTCTGGACCAAGATTGAGCTGGATAGAAAAAGCGCCTTGCCTGCGCGCCTAATTACAGTGTCAATTCGCCCATCATCATACTTCCGCCTGTCCTTTCCGTCCATGCTGCCGGCTCGTTTGCCTTGGAAACCTGCGCCCCTGGAAGCCAGCTGGCCAGCAATCTGCAGCCTCGCTCTAGCGTCGTGCCCAGCGGGGCGGCTCCCCTACCCGCACCGCACACGAACAAAGGGTCCCAAGACATTCAAGAGGCTCCTCAGACTTCTTCCCAAAAGAACCCCGGGATAACTCAGATTAGAAAGTGGAAACATGCTGCAGCATTCTCATACCATCTTCACATGCTGCTTTGCTCTATTTTTCTCATTCGCGCCGCACTGGCGCAACATGGCTCTGTGCCTGTCACATTGTATCTGCATTTGATCTCGTTTTCGGACAGATCCGAGCAACTGCCGCCACGTACTCGTATTGCGCCATTCGCCTCACCAGAATCGTCCCCTTTGTCTGGTAGTTGGAAAATGATGCTTTCGCACATCTCTGCTTTAAATCCGGTGCCCAAATAGGCTCTATAGTTGATTTATGCGACAACTCTAATTGTACAACTGCGAACATTGTTCAGCTCGCAATGAATGGTATATACACGGGCGCAGAGCCCTTACGCATCCACACTTATATGCGCGATGCCACCCTTTCGCAACGTAGACGCCGTCCGCGTACTGGAATGCGCTCTTCTGACAGCCCTTTTTGCAAGCTTCTGTCTTTGCCAATCCAAGGCTTCGGCGGCATCCTTTATTTTCGTTGCATCCTCCACCACCTGCATAATCATGTCCGCAATGGTGGCCTGATATCCACTTTGGTGACGACTTTCCTCATTATGCTCCAGTGCTTGCTGCAGACTTTCCGCAAGCCGCAGCTCGCAGTTCGTTGCGCTTTCCCCAGACTCGCCGGTATCGCCTGCATCCATCTTCGTGGCCGCTCGTTTTGCAAGCTCTCGAATTCCAAACTTGATGCTTTCCTTGCAAAGTCTGGTTCCGTGCCAAAACGGCCGGTCAGAGACAAACTCGGATACCAGCCGTTGCGCTGCATCGTATCGATGAGTCGCGATATCTATATAAAGCAGTTTCGCGAAACAATATCCATTGTACGCGAGCTTGCCACGCCCCAGCTGCTTCACACCCAGCTGCAAGATGTCATGGCCGGCGAAGAGATCCTTATCCACCACCTTTTGCACAGCAAACGTATAAACGTCAGCTGGAATAACGCATCCGCATTCCACAGCCTGAAAAAGTATGCTCCTAACGTCGCCGCTTTGCCTACTTCCAATCTCCTTGGTAAGAAACTTGTGTAGTGCGACGCTGGTGTCTTTTCCATGGCTGCGGGCACGCTCCAGCAGTCGAAGCGCTGGTTCTGCATTACCCCCATTCGCTTGCACATGCGCTTCTAGCGCCATTTCAAAGCTGGATTCGCAAATGCCTCGAGACTTTGACAGTGCGGCCTCAAATACAAGGCATGCCTTGTCCCAAAGCCCGCCTTCCGTCAGCTCCGCCATCCGTCTGCTAAGATCTCCCCGGCGATGTTTGGCTTCGTGGCCACTACCATTCATTTGTGGTAGTAACATGACTTTTGCTAGTCTTGCCCATAGCCTTTGCACATTATCCTTACTGAAACGCAAATGTCCTCGGCAGGTTTTCTTCCATTCAGTGGCGAAGTCGAGATCAACCTTGAGACCATGCGCGAGGCAATACTCAAGCCACACCATCATGCCTTCAATGTCATGGTAGTAAGCATATCCATTCAGCACGGCAAATGCCCACTCGGTCCGTAGTTTCATCTCGTATGTCTCTGCAGCATATTTGAGCCAGCGGCCTAGCTCCTCAACATCGTGCGTCTTTGCGAAAAGGTCTGTAAGACGGTGGAGATGCCCTTGGAACTCTATTGGTGAAGGTTTCGTATAACTCTGGAGGTTTCGTAGTGAGTCGAATAGTGTGTCGCAGGCACCCAGAGTCACCTGTTGGCTCATAAGGGCAGCTTGCAGGGCAAAATCAGTCTCGACTTTGTCTCCCTTCAACCGACGTAATATCACCATTTCGTCGTCGACGACTCGCGTTTGCCCGGCTGTACAGGCGGCGATGATCGCCTCTCTTCTGATGTCGTATTCCAGCTCCGGCGTCTTCATATCCGCGAATAGGCCAGCTGACTTGAGCATATTGTACTCCTTGATTGCAAGGCTGGTGCAGTGGGCGCTTTGCACTTTAATAAGTTCCTGAACAAGCTGCCCATCTTTCCACACGAGAGCTTGCTCTGGTTGCGTCAAGAATGCTATGATGTTTCTTGTGACTTCTATAGCATCCTCCGGCCGATGCTCGTCCATCCAGGCGAGGAATCGAGAAAGTATTGGGACAAGAGACCGTTTCAAAAAGAGTGACGCTTTTAAAACTGCCCTCATCTCATCGGCAGTCAGGTCCACAGAATATTTGAGCAGGTTGACAACTACGTCTTTCAGAATTTCTCGAAAGGACCGTCGGGTGCCGTTGTGAGTTCCAACTCCTTGCAGAGCGGCCACTGCTGTACCGAATGTGGTCGATTGTTCATGATTCGTGTTGGGGTGATCTGGTAGAGCTTGAACCGCCCTGATCAAAGCTGCCACAGCATCGTTGTACTCCACAGAGGCTTCCTTGCTATCTCGTGGAGTGACTCTAAGATGTTCGTATTCGAGTCTGTGGCTAGACAATGTTGAGTTGTTTGGCGTGGAGACTCTCGCCGAGGTGACCGAACGGGCGGTAGCTGGAGCGTCACTCGCCCCCAGCCCAGCAGCCATGCGCCCGGCAATTTGGTCAGCCGTAGCGAGATTTTTTGGTGGTTTCTTGAGCGCTGTGGTACGCTTGACCCTTGGAGCTTCGTATGACATTCGTCCGGCAGCCATGACTTCGGCAATATGCACAAGGGGTATGTATTCATTTTGAGCATTTCGGGGCGGCGCATCGTGTTCGGCAGCGCGAGATTCAGGGAGACCGGCCCCGACGTTGGAGACGCTCTGATTGCCGACTTCTCTTGTATTTGCTCGGCGGTACGCACTCCTGCGCGTGCGTGACTGGGTAACGAAAGATTCGGGCTCGAGCTTGGCTAGGTGAGCCTCTAAATCGAATGGTTCAAGCGCCGCGGCCGCCTCGGCACCGCGGTTGGCCTTCGCGGCGTGGATCTTGCGGGCATTATCGACGGCGGCACGGGCAATCTTGATGCGGCGGCGGCGCTCCTCGGCCAGTAGGACGACGGAGAAGGACGTTGTGAACAGAACGCCGCGCAAGGTGTTGATGGCCGTCTTAGAGAGCGCGGTACTTGAGGAAGCCATTGGCGTGGTGACTCATGGCGCAAGCACTATTGAATTTCGTCGTTTGGATTGGCCCCAGAGCAGTTTGTTTCTAGGGCCGTGTCGAGGAAATGAAGATGGGCTGATGCAGATGCTGTATCGGGCAGGGCAGGACGAAAGCAGGCGATAATAATTCTGGGGCGGCATTTCCTCGGCAAAGCCCGCGCCGTCACCGAGCTGTCGCCCTACAATCTATTGTTCAGTCGTAGCAGGGCAATAAAGCAGTGATAGCAATTCCGATAATTGATATAGCCAATTGGTGATACTTGTTCTTGATACATGAACTGTCACTTTTCAATGTGAGTGCAATACAGCAGGGGACGGAACAAGCTGAAAGCGGCTACTTCCTCAGCCAATGCAGCAGCTACAAGCCCCGTAAAAGCCCTGAAAGCGCTCACATTACAGTGCATTTAGAGCCTCACCATTTGCACCGTTCTTCATCATCCCTCAAATTTATGTTCAGAGGGTAGGTTTGGCCGAAGAGTTCATTTTTTTTATGAGCAGAGTGGCTGGGTCTGAACATTCTTGTCAACAGATGTAAAACTTTGCGACTTCAAGGCAACGCTCTGTTGACTGGCTGCCTGTTGCTCGGCGTTGGCTGGTATCAGGCAACCCTTTATTTTAGGCGAGGGTTTTGTAATACGACTGAGCTACAAAGCAGTTTCCAATTGAACTGGTTTCTTAATATCCAAGATTGGTGAAATAAATGTACTCTTGGCCAGAGTTGGAATGGAAGGAGCACCTGTCCGCTTATACCAGGAGCCCTGAGGTTGCAAGTAGTGGTATTTTTCTTCTTGACCCGTTACTCACATGCCCCAGTTCACTTTTCCAATTGCACTAATCAAGGTATGGTTGTTGAGAATCTTTAAACCTAAGTAGCGCGGCTGATTCGTCCAGTCGCCAGCATGCCTGCCGACTTCCCCCCAGCACCACCGCCGATTTCGCATCTCGCACGATACAGGCTGCTCTCCCCAACTGCTTCCGTATGGGTCAGTCCTATATGCCTTGGGGCCATGAACTTTGGAGACAGTTGGACGCAGTGGTTTGGTGAATGTACCAGAGAAATGACAGAAGAGATCCTGGACTACTTTTACGAGCAGGTCAGTCTGGCAACGGCATGTCGTGGCTGGGGACCAGTACTGATAGCTCTAGGGCGGCAACTTCATTGACACTGCAAACAACTACCAGTCTGGGGAGAGTGAGATGCGACTAGGCGAGTGGATGAAGAGGCGTGGTAACCGCGATGAGATGGGTGAGTAGCCAGACTCCACCAGCATCCATGGCGTTGTGGCCGGCAGCCTGTACTTATATATTATTCTAGTCATCTCTACCAAGTACACCACAGCTTTCGTGCCCCGGGAGGGCGATGCCAGAATCAAGATCAACCTAAACGGCTGCGGTTCAAAGAGCCTCCAGGCTTCCGTTGCGGCCAGTCTGGAGAAGCTGCAGACGCATTATATTGATCTGGTAATATGCCCTCAAACAGCGACCTGAGACAAACTAATCAGCTGACTATTTAACATAGCTCTACGTTCACTGGTGGGACTACAGTACATCTATATCAGAACTGATGCAGGCCCTAAATAGCCTTGTGGTCAGTGGCAAAGTGCTGTATCTCGGTATCAGTGACGCCCCGGCATGGGTAGCTAGGTAAGAAGCATTTCTCCAACACAATGACCAGTAACTGTCTAATATACTCCAGCAAAGCAAATGAATACGCTAGAAACCACGGCATGTGCCAATTCAGTGTCTATCAAGGTCAATGGTCAGCCGCTCATCGTGACTTTGAGCGCGACATCATTCCCATGTGTCGAGCCGAAGGCATGGCGCTCGCTCCATGGGGCTCTCTCGGCGGTGGCAAGTTCAGGAACGCAGAGCAGCGCAGCTCTCAAGTAGGCATAGCGAACCAAGAGTATACTGAAGAGGAGACAAAGGTTACTGCCGCACTTGAGGCTGTGGCAAGGCGCAAAAACACGACTCCCACCGGTGTCGCCATTGCCTATGTCATGCACAAAGCGCCCTACGTCTTTCCTGTGCTCAGTGGGCGCAAAGTTGAGCACGTCAAGAAAAACATTGACGCCCTTAGTATTGAACTGAATTCGGCGGATATCAAGGAAATCGAAGGTGCTGCACCATTTGATCTCGGTTTCCCAAACAACTTCCTTTGGGGTAGAGAAGTACCCACAGCGCAAGGCAACGTGAAATTCGCCGTACTCGGGGGCAATTATGACCACGTTGAGGACGCCAAGGTATGCCGCACGTCTTCCCTCCGTGCTCTCCTACTTACTTGTCGGTAGCCCATCAGACCGGCCAAGGCAGCAGAGTAGGTCTTTCGCTCGCACTTGAATCGATGGCAGCTGGAGACGACTCCATAGAGGAGGGCGTAACGAAGGCTTTTCGCCATCTACTCTATCGTGCATTCGGTATCTACTCAGGCATAGACCGGCTGCCCGTGGCCAAGCTCCTACGTTTTTCGGTTTTGATTCAGCATGCTGCCTTGTTGTTCTTGTCCTCCTACACCAACTGCTAGGTATCAACATGTATATGCAACTCAAGAAAATTCTGCTCAAAACAAATGTTCATTCCTGCTCCAAGTATCCGAACGCCGTCTCGGCCACGTAAATAAAAACATATAATGCCAATAGTCATGCGAAAACGCATGACCTCTCTTTTCATACAGCGCATTGAGCGCCACATTGCTCGCGAATATTCTTATTTGGACCCCTTGCCCTTGGCTTCATTCTCCCCAAGCTCGCGGATAATCACGGAGGTCTGTCCCGCACCGTTATAGTCCTGCTGACCCGTCTCGAAGCCTGGGCACACACCAATAGCCAGATACTTGCCATTGTTTGAAAAAGCCAGCGCCGCGACGCTGTTGGGCGATTTTTGGTACTGCTTTAATCTGCGCTTGGCCTCTGCGTCCCAGAGCGCGACGGTGCCGTCGCCGCCACCCGAGGCAAACGTGCCGTGGACGCTATGGAAGGCGAGGGCGTTGACGGGATAGACGACGTCGCCGTCACCGTCCGGCGCCGGCTGGCGGTGGCACTTGAAGGCGTACTTGCGCGCCTGCGACTCGGCCGTGTCCTCAAACCACTCTACGGCGACGCGGCCCTCGATGCTGCTCGTGGCGTAGCCCGCGTCGTTGGGCATGCACGCGAGGGCACGCGTCAGGTACCGCAGCGAGGACTCGCGCTGCTGCCAGGGTTTCAGGTCGGCACCGCTGCCGCCTTGGGCGAGCAGCGCCTTTATGGCGTCGAGGTCGTAGATGTTGATGATGCGGCCGGTCATGGCGACAACCACCTTGGAGGGGCTGATGGCGAGAGCCTGAGGCTTGCCGGGCAGAGAGACTCGGAGCGGCGTGCTGGATGGGTTCTCGGTGTCGTGCAAATTCAGACTACAGTCCCACGAGGCGGAGACGAGGATGCCGTGGTTGGCGCTGTAGCGGACGTTGCGAACGGGAGCGGCGTGCTTGCTGACGAGGACCTTTTCGCCGTTTGCAAGGTTAATTCTGCAGACACGTTAGCGAAAGAGAAGTTCTTACTGCGCGACGCGGCAGTTGTCAAGTATCGGAAAGTACTATACCTGTTGACGGCGCAGTCCATGCCCGCCGTGTATGCCTCGTCATCGCTTGCGCCAAAGCATACATCCAGCACGGGCGCTCTGTGTTCGTATGTGTTGGCTAGCTTGGCATCGCTGGCGCCATTGGATAGGTCGTATAGGTAGACATTCTTGTCCCAAGAAGCAACGAGCAGCTTCGTGCTAGACTCTGGCGCAAAGACGACGGCGGATACAGCGTCACCAGGCGGCGGCGACAGCTCGACTTGTGTTGCTATTGAGCAAAGTTGTCAGCAATTTTACTTCACCACCAGTCGCGATGCAGGGGGTTTCATCAAGCAAGATTGGCTATACATACCAGGAGCCATTTTCTTGCTCAATGTTTTGTCAGAGAGCTCCCCAAATATACCGACAAGCTCCGGATGCGAATGTCTAAGGTTGCGCCCAAGTAGCTGCTGTTTACTTTCGCGGAGAGTCACGTGCAGATAGCTGCTGCTGCTCACTCGAAGCTGCGAAAAATGCCTGTGGCGCTTTTTGCCGATTATGACCGCCTTTCCATCAGCCACACCCCGCCACCCCACCATCTGAGGACGGGTTTGCGTCCAATTTGTGTGTCAAAATTGTGCTTTGTGCTATAAATCCAACGCTTCGCCAAACAGCCTCGGTGTGCGAATACGCGACGTTTGACCACTGACAAATCCACGGCGGTCAAAGCTCTCTACTCACGCAAGTCGACAAGGAACGAATTTGGACCTGGCAATTTCGGGTGCCACTTTCACCTCCAAACAGCACAACCGGAAAAAAAGAGGGTGACTCTTAGTTCCGTACCCCACTGGAGACTCTCGTGCCCAACATCTCTCGACGACACCTTGACTTTTCGCATCTTTCAACGCTTTGCACGCTTTGCGACTGTAAAAGGGACACGAGAATACCGCCAATATGTCTCTGACAAACTGCCGCTACTATGAGGAGAAGTTCCCGGAGATTGACAGCTTTGTCATGGTCAATGTCAAGCAGGTTCGTCAGGCCACCTTCAAAGGACGCGCACGGAGCGATGCGCCAGGAGACACTTGTTCCACGGATGCGATGCGACGGGGATGTATGTTCTAATCAAGTTATCGCGCTATCTAGATTGCCGAAATGGGAGCCTATGTCAAGCTTCTCGAGTACGACGACATTGACGGCATGATTCTGCTCTCCGAACTCTCGCGACGACGTATCCGCAGTATCCAGAAGCTCATCCGAGTCGGCCGTAATGAGGTTGTCGTCGTTCTCAGAGTTGACAAGGAGAAGGGTACGTTGCATGCTCGCGCTTAAAGAAGCTGCACTACGACGCGACGGAGCAAAGGACTAATGACAAACAGGTTACATTGATCTTTCGAAACGTCGTGTGTCTGCCGAGGACATTGTCAAGTGCGAGGAGCGATACAACAAGGGCAAGATGGTTCACTCCATCATGCGCCACGTCGCCGAGAAGACCTTGATTCCTATTGAGACGCTATATGAGAGCATTGCCTGGCCTCTGAACCGCAAATACGGCCATGCTATTGATGCTTTCAAGCTGTCCATCACGTATGTGTTCTTGCCTCTGCTACCGAGCAGAGCGCGCCAATGTCGATGACATGCTGACGCGATGTATAGCAACCCCGAAGTCTGGGATGGCATCACTTTCCCCGGCCAGCCTGCGGCCGATGAGCTCAAGTCATACATTGGCAAGCGCCTGACCCCCCAACCGACCAAGGTCCGTGCCGATGTCGAAGTCACCTGCTTCGGCTACGAGGGCATCGACGCCGTCAAGACTGCTCTGCGCACCGCCGAGGCCGGCAACACCGAAGAGACCTCTGTCAAGGTCAAGCTGGTCTCGCCACCCCTCTACGTTCTCACCAGCACCTGTCTGGACAAGTCTGTTGGCATCAAGCGCCTGGAAGAAGCCATTGTCGACATTCGCAAAAACATCGAGGGTGCCGGCGGCAACCTGACGGTCAAGATGGAGCCCAAGGCCGTTACGGAGAGCGATGACGCCCTGCTACAGGCCCTCATGGAGCAGAGAGAGCGCGAGAACGCCGAGGTCAGCGGCGACGAGAGCATGAGCGAAAGCGACGACAACATTCCCGAGACGATGTAAATGAGTACGCAAGCAACGGATGAACATTTTTTTTTCGGATAAACCGAGGGCAGGAAAAAAGGTGACACAGCGTTGGTAGTAAGGGGGAAATATCTATGGGCATCTCAGAAATAATGAGGCAACGAATAGATAGGTAACAAAAAGAATAGAACATGACATATATTTCATACTTTGCTAGTTGTGGTGACATTTAGGTGCAGTTTCTAGTCAGAGGCTGAATCGTAGTCTTGCAATTGCGCATCTGGAGGCATGTTAAGAATTTTTACAACGAATCTAAGCGTCTTCAGCGCATTCGAAGGCGGTACTACAAGATTGTTAATTTGGTAGGTTGATCTCGCAGCGACAATGACAGCTCGTCGCGCGACCCACCCACCCTATGCTTGTCGGACTATCAAACGGCGGCTTGAAGGAAGCTAAGCTCTCAGCATCGACAACAACGCAGCGCATCAAACTTCGCCCGCAAAACCGGAGATTTTCGCGTCTCCTCGGCGAGCCATGGCCTCTGCATGGACGCGGATGCGGAACTGGGGCGGCTGGCGGCCACAAGGACCGGTGGCCGAGACTGCCTGGAGACTGGGTGTCTTTGCGACATGGCTCCCAGCCGTCGCTTGGATCAATGCGCACGTCGCAGAGCTGACGGCTGTGCAAGGGCAGTCCATGTATCCTTATATAAACGAAGACAAAGATTCGACCTTGCGAAACGACGTCGTTCTCACGTGGAAGTGGTCGCCGCAGGATGATTTGCAAAGGGGCATGGTAGTGACTCTGAGGTAAGCCTGGTCGCAGACTCGATGACAAGACCGACATGCATTCTTGAGTCATTAATCGCGCTTGAGATACTTGGCAAGTAGGTGGCTAACACTTCAGTCAGAAGCCCTAACAACCCAGAAGCTGTGGCTATCAAGCGAATAGTTGGTCTGGAGGGAGACATTGTTCACACGCGCCCACCGTATCCCTTTCCCAAGGTCAAGATCCCCAAGGGACATATTTGGGTAGAGGGCGACGGTCGCCCTGGGACGACAATAGACAGCAATACGTACGGGCCGGTCTCTAGACGGTTGCTGGTCGGCAGGGTCACACACATCTTGTATCCCTTTCACAAGTTCGGCGAGGTCAAGTGGTGGGAGCATATACCACGGCCGATTGAGCGTGGGCCGCGCTGAGGTTCTTCAGAAATCAGGTGTGTAAAATAAGAAGGAATAAGTTCCGTGTATATTAGTTTGTATCAATATGGCGTTCTTTTGGGACCACTGAGCACGCGAGCGCATGCCGCGAATATGAAGACAGCGGCGCCCCGTCGCGTGGCTTCAGTGGAGCAATGCGCATCCTGCATAAATCACCGAGACGTAATTGACTGGGAAGTCAAAAAGTCTGCATACTTCACACTTATACTTCTTATTAATGGCTGTACAGTCTCGAATTCAAGAACAAGCACAGCTGCCAAAAGTGGCTCCGTCAGGTACCAGCCCAATCACAGCAGCGACCAGCGCCACCGAACAATTCACTACGGCGATAGCGCTCGGAGCAGCGAAGAAAAAGTTCGACTAGCCACTGGCAACGACGTCGGCGTCTCCAAGCCACATCCATCCACACGACCGCTCAGGATACCGGTTTCCGGCTCTCTTCGCATTCATCATCGTTTCGTCAATTGCATAGTCACGCCTCCAAGTCTGAATCTATCTTCTCCTTCGCGCTGCGTCTCGCCACTGCTTCCGATCGCCCCCTAGCTACCTCACAATTTTGCGCCAGAAACCTTACACGACCCTTTTCCCCTACGGCGTCAGGGAGTAGCGCCCACACGACCCAACTTAGCACCCCAACGCGAATTCCGAAAGCGTCGCCTCCTCTATCGCTCGGCCATGCCATTGGGCTTCAAAGCGCTCGGATTTGAAGCCCCCGATCCTTCCGCGACTGCGACCGCGGCTTCTACACCCTTCCACGACTTGACCTCTGACTCCCGCCATGCAGAGCAGTTTGCGGGCCAATCCACGGACACTGGAAAAGGAGGACTCGTGAGCACGGACGCCATGGGTCAGGAAGCAGATTTAGACCTCGAGGGGCGGCCCCCCTACCTGCATGTATGTCGACTGCAGCCGCTGAGGCTTCCCAGGCTCCGAAACGACCAGCTAACCACATGACGTAGGCAATGCTTGCGGGAGGAACAGGTGGTGCGTTTGGAGACATGCTGATGCACTCCCTCGACACCGTCAAGACTCGACAACAGGGCGATCCGAATGCACCGTCAAAATATCGCTCGCTGACGTCGTCATACTACACAATAATGCGGCAGGAGGGCATCAGACGAGGTCTCTATAGCGGTTGGCTTCCTGCCCTCGGCGGCTCATTTCCCGGCACCGTCATGTTCTTTGGAACATACGAATGGAGCAAACGATTTCTCATAGACCACGGTCTCCAACACCATCTTGCTTATCTCGCGTCCGGTTCGTCTGCACCGACGCCTCTGACCAAGCCAAAATGCTAACAGCGGACTTGATAGGTTTCCTGGGCGATCTGGCCGCATCCATCGTATACGTACCATCTGAAGTTCTCAAAACTCGACTCCAGCTTCAAGGGCGTTACAATAACCCCCACTTTAGCTCTGGCTACAACTACCGCGGCACTGTCGATGCCGCACGCACCATTGTGCGCACAGAAGGTCCAGCCGCCATGTTCCATGGCTACAAAGCCACATTATACCGCGATTTGCCCTTTTCGGCGCTGCAATTCATGTTTTACGAGCAATTCCAGACATGGGCGCGACAGTACAAGCAAAGTCGAGATATTGGTGTTGGCTTTGAGCTGCTCACAGGCGCGACGGCGGGTGGCCTCGCCGGCGTAATAACATGCCCTCTTGATGTCGTCAAGACGCGACTACAGACGCAAGTCAACCCCTCTGCGGCGAAGAGTACCTGCACGCACGCCAAAGACCCGAATCCACAAAAGCGCTCGATATCGACTTCCTCCCCGAGCACCCATCGCCCCCGTCCCGGTGCCATTCCGCTTGAGACGTCGTCCGTCATTACAGGTCTCAAGGTCATCTACAGAACGGAAGGTCTGGAGGGCTGGTTCCGCGGCGTTGGCCCTCGCGGCGTCTGGACGTTTATTCAGAGTGGCTGCATGCTCTTCTTGTACCAACGCCTTCTCCGACAACTTGACGTATGGAACCCCTCCGACAAGGAAAGTGACTTGTAAACCACCACGATGCGCTAGCAAAAGCACAACCTCATTCAACCTTGCTCGTCTTGCTCTCATTGGCGAAGCAGCAAAGAGCGAGAGAACACTCCTTTGAAAGAATAAGAACAGAAGTGGAGAGAGAGAGCGACGCATAACACATGCCTGTGTGTACTTGTACGATTTAGGTGAAAATAGAAGGAGGCGGTAACGGCTGGATGTACACTGGATGGTCGGACAATTCATGTAATATTAATTTTGTTTTCATTGGGGAATACCAAAAGAAGGAATATCTCTTGGTTTGGCGTTCTGGAGTGGCACATATATATAGACTTTGGTGGGCGAGTTATCAACACACCGCTCCCTGCGCATTTGAGACTTGATTTCCTTGAGTTGGCATTTTATAGATGAGAGGAGAACACAAAGGGCGAAAGAGGGCGAAGCCGCAGGGGCTTGGTGGACTCTGCTACAATACGTAGAAATCACTGTACAATCTCTCCCTTTATTTTCCGTCGCTGGTGTCCAGCAGTTTTCAATGTATATCTGTGCAAGTGGCTGAAATATCTTTCGATTCATACAAGGGCCTAGCTATCATTGGGTATCTTTCATGTAAAGTGCAAGACAGGTAAAAAGAAAACGTCAACATCTCTGTAAAGAGTGGGCATTGAAATAAAAAACCATGCAAAGAACATGGAAACAGAGCAAAAGTTTTCCCCCCTGGATGAGTGTGTCACCTCATGGGTGAGTGTGTCACCGCTAAGCATCAGGATCGCTTTCCTCCTCCTCCTCGGTCAGCGGCTCAAAGTCGTCTGCCCGCCGACGCATGTCGTCGCGCGCCAGGCACGACACCATGGCCAGCGTCAGCGCGTTCCACACGCTCTGATACTGGTCCATGAACTCAATCTCGACGTGGAAGCTTATGTATGCGTCGTCGTCGAGCGCCGCGTCCACCGTGAGCACGAAGACGGTGGTGTCGATGATGAAGAGGGCGTACACGACGGGCGGGCGCCGTCGGTACCGGACGGGCGGCGGCGGCGGCGAGGGGAAGAGTTTCTTGGCTGCCTGGCGCTCGCTGGGCGAGGAAAAGGACTGGGACGAGGGGTCGCCCGACATGGCGAGATCGTCGAGCTCGCTGATGGGACTGACAAACGTGCGGCGTCGCTTAGCCGCCGCGCTGCCGTCTGCGGCGCTGGCCGTCTGCGAGGTAGGCGTTGCTCTGGCGAGCTCATCGTCTTCCATGGCGGTTTCGTCGCTGCAGCGACCGTGTCGTCTCCGAGCGTGTTTTTTGCTGCGACCGAGGTAGACGTGCCCCTTGCGCTTTCGTGGCGAGAGGTATCTCTGCAGCAGCACGCAGTTTCTGTCGACGACAGCATCCTCGTCATCACGGTCGTGGTCGGCGGCGTCGTCATCGTGGTCGCGGACACGAGGCGACGCCGACGTCAAGTGCCAAAAGTTTGGGTCCCGGTCCTCGCGGAGAAACTCGCGCTGCAGACGGGCGAGGGCGCGCACGCGGCGCTGCAGGAGCGCGGTGATAGCGCCCCCCTGCAGCTCGGCGTCGACGACCTCGGTGATGATGTTGGGCACCACGCGCAGGTGGCTGTAGCCGCCGTCCTCGGCGGCCCAGGCGAGGAAGCGGTCGAGCCCGGCCTTGATCATGCCCGGCACGCGCTGGTGCAGGCCAGACTCGCTGGTGGTGCGGATGGAGGCGGTGAGCTCAATCAGACGAACCAGGGCCGTGGTGGCTTTATTTTCCCGCATGTGTTGTCAGTTGTTTTCTTGCTTTCTCTTCTTTGTTGTATAGTCATGTTCGACGGGGAAAAGCATACCGAGAAACTCTTTTCCATGGGCATATACAACGGGTTGGGTCCCAGCATTGGCAAAGTTGACGCTCGCGATGGGCACGCCGCGCAGATCGACGCTCCAGTGCGAGGGCATGATGGCCAGTTCCTGACGGAAAAAGAGCAGCTCAAAGAGACGGGCCTCGTCGGGCGCCCAGGTTCTCGCACCCGGGTATCGCGCCTTTTCGTGCTCCAGCTGCTGCCGGAGCGTCAACATGTCGGCGGCGGGGTCGGCGGCAGAGGCGATGTCCTCGTCTTCCGGGCTGCTGCTTCTGCTGCTGGTCCTGCTGAGCGGCGCCTTGTCGTCGTCTGATGAAGATTTCGTCTTGTCGCGCGAGGCGGCGTTTGCATTGGCTGTACTCCGGTGCTCATTGCTGGTGGGCGCAGCCTCCATGCCTTTATAGCCAGGCTCAGAGTCTAGAGCGAGCATGATGCCAGAGATTGACAGGCGCGCCGTGCGTCGCAAAGGAATCAGCACCAAAGGACGGATATGGTGGTTCTTTGTGAGTTTGGGAAAGATGACGCAGCTTGCAAGTGAGTTGACATCGCGGGGTGGGGCTGTTGGCGAAGTGTTGGCGGCTTTGGCGCAGTCGTTTATACAGCAAACATGGACAATGCCAGCTTTCTGCTTTCATGTACACTATTTTCAATTCTCAAGTTTGATACTTTCTGAATCTGTTTCCCGAATACAGTGAGCAAGACTAAACATAATGCGGAAGGCCAAGCTTTGCGAAATCTTCAAGTATTGCCAGATCGGGCTGCCCCACTATGCGATCGCCTCTTTACAAGATCGGGTTCAACGTGTTGTTCAGTTCTTAGGCCCCCTACTCTGGTGGTATTTTTCTGGCTTCTAAAAATAAGTTTGAACTGGCCAGCGGCTGCGAAACATTCCCAACACTGTTGTCAAACCTTGGGACGAGAACGTCTCACAGCAGCGACAAAGCGCGTCTGCCGTCCCGTCACACGTAGTTCTACAGTGTAGCATGTCCAAGCATCCGAGACCGCCGAGTCCTAATGTTTTCTTTTTTTCCATTTTGTTTGCTCAAGACATCCCTGTATAGTCGCACACTCGCCCTGTATGACCATGATTCACTGGCGATTCGTCGCTTATATATACATCGACGCTCGTCCCCAAAATCTCGAAAGACAATCAAGCATCATTACAACATCTATACTTGGTACATCAGACGATATCAGAAAGATGAACTCCAACATCTCTGAAGATGCATTCTGGCTCATACACGACACTCTTTATTCGAACGGCTTCCCACGGAACCACCCCATCCTGCTGCAGTCTGTACGTCGCTTCCACGTTGACGCCCTCACACAAGTCAGCTCAAAACATGGCAGGCGTCGCGTAAAAAAGAGAAATGGCAATGCCGGCCCAAGGAACCAGTGGTTTCTCGTCATGGAGTGTGATACCTTGCAGGCGTGCCTGAGCTTACAGCCGTGCGAGAACGTCAGGACAGCCGGTTTCGGGGTCTTGACGCTGCAAACCATGGATTGCTCCGAGACGCTGCCGTCGGATCTACTTCATCGGCAAACATACTTTTGCCATCGAAGTAACCTGACGGCAAAAGCAGTTCTAGAGACTGCCCTTTTCAGCGGCTGGCACAAATACGAAATGTTGCCTACGGATTCGGGCTATCTGTGCGGTGGTCGACATCATATGTGAGTGCTGATCTCGTCTTCCCCGCTACCTGCCGTTAATGTTATACTAATTATCGTGGCAAAACTTCTGCAGGATGCAAATGATCTTCGACCTCCAGGACACATGCTGGATAGGCCCCAGGAGCCTGCAAGATATGGACATATTCGAGTATCTGGAACGAGAATATGTCCACGGACATTGGGCACCCCACGGCAGAAGAGTGCTGCGAAGCAGAGACTTTCCGATTCGACCTGGGAGATCTCGGCCAGATGTGGGCAGGATGGGTATATTGGGAGGTCTTTGGAGAGGCTGGTGACTGCAAGTCAACCTCGGAGATTTCGGCCAGATGTGGGCAGGTTGGGTATGTGGAAGGTCTTTGGAGTGGCTGGTGACTACAAGGGTTATCCTAACACCATAGCGAAAGTTATTGTTTTAATGCAAGCAAATTTATCTCATGTTTAGCCAGTGGTCCTTTTTTTCTTCCCCGCAGAACAGGTACGATACCCAAGGACGTGTATGTAAAGCAAAATTGTAATCTCGTGGCATGTCGCCAATCAGAATATCTCTCTATCAATCCAGCTCTTCCATGCTTTATTTTTTCGCAGCGATTCCATCGAATCGGCGTCTGAGCTGAGCACAGCCTCGTATTCCGGCTGGTCTCGCCTTCCCGGCATGATCAAGCCCGCGCTCTCGTTCCACTCGCTCTGACTCTTGCGTATGGCATCGGCCGCTGTGCACTTCTGCCCTGCGGCGGTCGGGATGGTCCACTCAATGTCGGCACCGAGCCGTCGCCACGAGTTGAAGAAGAGCTGCTTCGGATCAGACGGCGTGAAGCTGTACTGCAGCTGACGTGGGTCAGCCACATTGTCGAAAAGCGTCGAGCGCGTTTTGATGTACGCTTCGTCGACGCTGCCCAGTGTCGCTTCCAGGTTCTGCACCAGCCGCATCAGCGCGCTCTTGGCGTTGGCCAAGTCGGTCGAGGCAGATTCCGCAACGAGGAACAGGTCTGCGGCGCCGTGCCAGGTTTCTGTAAACGCCACTGCGTTTCCAGCATAGTCGCGCAACTGCTCACGGAAGAGCCGGTCTCCCCACCAGGTTGGTATGACAATACGGCACTTGGTGTCTGCTTTTCGCGACTCTTCCGCGATGCCGACTGTTTGCAGCCGCGTGGTGGTCATGAAGGCCCACGAAAGCGCCGCCAGGCAGGCAAATGTGGACGGCGTGCGGGAGTAGCCGGCAGACACGACCGCATCTTTGACCAGCCGCAGCTTCTCTGGGCCAAATACAAAGATGCCGCCAAACTTGATTTTAGAGACACCAAACATGCTAGTCATGTAGCTTTCGTGGTTGGTGCCAGTTTCCGCCAAGCTGAGATCTGGACATTGCTTGCTCAAGGCCATGGCTACTTCAGGATCCTTTATTTCCTTTGAGGAAGCCGACGGAACCGAAATGTCAATTCTGCTGGGGTAGCCCAGAGGCTTGTGCAGAAAGGTGGCTGGTTCTTTGAGAGCCGCTGCCACTGCAGACAGAAAGTAGTTGACACCCACTCCATCTGTGACTGAGTGATAGACAAAAACACACATCAGTATCCCGCCGTCTACCAGAAGCAGGTGAATCTGAGAGACGGGAATCGGAGGGCCGTTCTCGCAAAGTGCATGATCCGTATTGAACACGGACCCGACAAAGGCACTTGCCGGAAAACCACGGTCTCGTAGCTTCGCGTAGACTAGATTCTTGTCGCCGCGCACATCGCTAGTCATGAGTTTGACTGGACGACGCTCGCGACCCTCGCGCGTGTGCAGAAGAATGACCCCGGGCTGTTCCTTGGACAGAGACAGCTCGCCGGCCATGTAGGGCATGCGCAGACACACAAGTCTGAGAGCCTGCTCGAGCTTCCCGCGCAGCGCCTCCAGCGCCTCACGGCCGCCATCAGTCTCGAAGCAATGAACTTGCCTTATGTATCCGCGCAGGGCTGCTTGGTTCCACGCCGTGAGCGGGCGGGACAGCGTGGGAGCTTCAGCGGACATTGCGAGCGGGCAGCAACGGCACCGTGATGATGGCGATTCTGACAGAGCGGCATGACGCTTCCAACATTGTTTTTAAATGTTTTGCGGACGCGGACGATTTTTTTAAGATTAAACACGGTTATACGACGACAGCTTGTCAAAGGGTGCACAGCATTATACTATGACGTTTTGTGGTCACGCGGGTCGCACTAGGCTGATAGCTTGAGGCCAGCAAGATTTTAGTTTAATGAGAGGAGCTCAGCTGTTTGATGGGAAATGATTGATGAGGGGCGCCTTAAAATCCAGGGACTTTTATAACCATTCAAATTTTAGGCGGTAAAAGTTGTGCTACGGAGGACACCCGGGCTTCCGCGCCTGAGCCTCTGGGCCGACCATGCGCCACGGCCCTGCTTAGTAACATTCCGCCCTAGCCACAGCTTGATTGGGCGACGGGGCTTCTCTGGGGGGACAATTTTGTCGCGACGCCCAGCGCAGGAGGTCTCGAGCATCACTCAGCGTCACACACAATTACGATTCGTCATGGCCGAAGCAGTCAAGGCAGCGGCCGCGCGCCGTCTACCGTCTTTCAGGCTTGGTCAGAAGCAGGTCTATCTGTATGCATGCCCAACCTAGCCTCCCGGAGCGATAGGAGACAAGAAGAAAAAAGTGGCAGGAGACGAGCACAGCTAACAAGACAAACCTTTGTAGGCCAACGCACATCATCACCATGCTACACAAAGAGCACCTGCCCCCAAACGAGGCCTGCTTCCAGGTGCCCCTCACATTCACGAAATTCGATCTCCGCGACTACCTGTGGAATCTCTACAACGTCGAGGTCAAGACGGTGCGGTCGTACGTCAAGGGGCGGCCGCTGGCGGAGCGCCCGAACCGCGCGGGCTCGACGTACCGGCCGCAGGCGCTCAAGATCATGACGGTCGAGCTCGCGCAGCCGTTCCAGTGGCCGGCGCTGCCCGAGAACCGCGAGCCGTGGAACCAGGAGCTGTTTGCAATGCGCGAGACGTCGGCGGAGCAGCGCCGCGAGGACCAGTACAACGCCGCCAACAGGATCATCCCGATGGCGAGCCGCCAGCCCAAGTCCAAGGAACGCAAGGAGCTGGCCAGCCTGGCAAAGGACCTGCTGGCGGGCCGGAAGACGTGGTCGAACCAGGTGCAGCTCGACTCCAAGTGGGACGCGATTGTGCAGGAGGCGGCGGGCAGCACGTCCGGCAGCGCGAAGACGGCGACGGCGGCAGAGGAGATTGCCATGGCCAAGGATGCCAGACAGGGCAGAACGGAGCCGAAGCCTGCGCAATAAGAGTTTTGGAACGGCAACGGGGAGAAGCGTGTTTGGAAGCTATCTCGTCTGAGAGACGGCGAGAAGAGTTGATATTGTACTTTTAGCGCATGCGCGACGCGCACGTCTGTAGCTGCATAGTGGCGGACCAGGACGGCCGCCTTGTATATGATATAAAAGAAATGTATCCAATCCTAGACTACGGACACTGCTTCGTGTGCCAATGCTGCGGTTGCTGAAACTTGAGCACTTGGTCTCCCCAGCTCCACCATCCAGCGGTGAGGCCTCGCGCAAACACCTCGAGACCGGCGTAGCCTGGACCGAGAATGTCCCCAAACAGGCCTCTGAGGTTGGGCTTGCGCGAGTGAAGGTCCGGCACGGCGACAATGGTCTTGGGCGCCAACCCGCGCGGAGCGGCGCGGCCCTTGAGCTTCGCCACAATCAGCTTCTCCCAGGGCCTGCGCCAGGCAGCGTCCAGCGGGAACAAGGGCCGCCCGTCGGCCGTGACCTTGAGCCACGTCCATTCCGCCACGAGCTCCAGCCCCCACTGTTCGAATACGCCGCCTGGCGCGGTGAGCAGGTCTACGATGCGAGGTTTATTGGTGATCCAGACGGCGACCAGGCCGTCGTCGTGGAGGTGCGCGCGGACGGGGATGGCGCAGAGCAGCGCGCGGATGGCAGGGAGCGAGCTGGCCGTCTGGTAGCCGGCCGATGATGCCGTCGCCGTCTTGCGCCTGGCAGAGCGGTTGGGCCAGGGAGGGTCCAAGACGATGAGGTTAAATTTAGGTGCACGCTGCAAAAAAGCTTGCGCTGTGCTGTGAATGCAGCCATGCAGATAGAAGGCGTCGGGTGGTATGTAGGGTTCAGAGTCCTCCTCGATCTGTAAAGACTTTGGTGTAGGTGATGATGATGACTCTGGAGCCATCTGACGCGGTAAACAATACGCGCCCGTGTAATCACGCGAGAGAACGTCTAGTACGCTTCGCAGACTCTCCGCCGTCATTAAGGCGGCAATCTGCGACGCTGGCGAAGCGGTCGCATCGGGCGCCAGGCCATGCGCCGGCTCCGGCAGCTCAAACGGAGCTGTCGGGGCCGCGGAGGAGTAGATCCGGCATTGGGCAGCAGAGTGTTCCTCGCCCGGCGGCACCTGGCTCTCCTCGAGGGATTTAGGAATGTCCAAAACCACAGTGGCGCCGTCGGGGCTGCGGTAGAGGACTGAGGAGGGAAGCAGCTGGGCAGAGGCGGCTTTGGAGGGCCGTCGTCGCTGGTGCTGCATGAAAAGAAGAGTTTAGGGTAGGGTGGTGGTAATGAGTCTGCGGCTTACACGGCGTGCATGAAAGTCGGAGAGGATGCCGATATGACAAGTAACTACAGAGCGAGTGCGGCATGGTAACTAGGTAGGTAGTTAGGTGGCAGCTGACTGGGCCGTAGAGCCCGCTCGGCATAACGCCGACTCGCCCGCCGCAGAGAAAGGAAAAAAGTCGCCCACGAATATTTCTCGGTAATTGTCGGCTTCGGCTGGCGGGTTAGCGGCTGGCCAAGGGAAGCCCACTAGAACAACGCCCGTAAAGGCCGTCTGCGGCCACCAACAGGCGTTACCAACAGACCTGAGCAGGCACCGCCGTACCTTATAGAGCAAAAGGGCTTGCAGTGGGCGTGACCACTGGAATCTGGGCCCCTCCAGCGCTGCCGGGCGAATGACGCACCATTTTCCGGGGAGCCGAGCAGAGGTAATCGCCAAAACGGCGACTGCTATTTGCTCCCCACGTCGTCTCCAACTTGTCCGAGTGGCACCCGACACTCTTCCCAGAGCAATCTCACCTTGACAGAAACACACACGACACTTTGACTTTCCTCGACTACACGGCCGCTTCTCTTTTCCCTCTCCCCCTACCCCTGCATTGCAACCGGCATGTTCATTTCATAACACTGGAGACTTTACCGTTCCTCTGCGCTACCCGCCGCGTTTTTCCCCGTCCCGCCTGTCCCTCTGGCGATGCCGCAGACCTACGCGGCGGACCTCTCGTCCATGGCCCAAGCCGCCCAGACCAAAGCACAGCATGGCGTCGCCGCCGCCGCGAAGCAGGCCAAGACGGAGCCCGCCCTCTGCCCGACCGACGACGAGAACAAGGTCATGCCGAAATCAAAAGCCTTTTCGTTTGACTATGCCTGGCGATCCGGCGTCGCTGGAGGAGTCGCCGGCTGCACCGTAAGCCGAATAAGCCCCTACAAACAGCACCGGCAGCCAACAGTCGGCCGCGCGCCCTCGATTGCTGCTGAATACAGTTGTTTGCAAGTCTTCATCTCTAACATGTACTGTTTAGGCAAAAACATTGGTCGCGCCGCTCGATCGAGTAAAGATCCTCTTCCAGGCCAGCAACCCGCAGTTTGCCAAGTACACCGGCTCATCCTTTGGCGTCTTGTCGGCCATGCGAGATATATACGGCCACGAGGGCAGTCGCGGTCTCTTTCGCGGCCACTCGGCCACGCTCCTCCGAATCTTTCCCTACGCAGGCATCAAGTTCCTCGCCTATGAGCAAATACGAGCCGTCATGATCCCCGACAAGTCCTACGAGACGCCGCTGCGCCGGCTCGTCAGCGGCAGCCTCGCCGGCGTCACCTCCGTCTTCTTCACATACCCGCTCGAGGTGATTCGCGTGCGTCTGGCCTTTGAGACGAAATCGCAGGGCCGATCGCCCCTCATCTCCATCTGCCGGCAGATATACAACGAGCAGCCCGTCAACAAAACAGCCACGCCCAAGCTACCGAGTGCCGCGCCGGGTCCCGTCGGCGAGGTCGTTCACGAGACGGCCAAGGCTGTCGAAGCGGTGACGCCGCGCAAGGGACTGGTCAACTTTTACCGCGGCTTCACCCCGACCATGCTCGGCATGCTGCCTTACGCCGGCATGTCGTTCCTCACGCACGACACCGCCACCGATTTGCTGCGACACCCCATGGTCGCCGAGTACACGACACTACCGAAAAAGGCAAACCATCCGCCTGGAAAGCCTGCGGCTCTGCGCTCCTGGGCGGAGCTGTGCGCTGGCGGCGCGGCTGGTCTGATTTCACAAACGGCGTCGTATCCTCTCGAGGTCATTCGTCGGCGGATGCAGGTCGGCGGTGCTGTGGGCGACGGCCGTCGGTTGCGTATTGGTGAGACTGCAAACATGATTTGGAAGGAGCGCGGCTTCCGGGGGTTCTTTGTCGGCCTGACGATTGGATACGTCAAGGTCATCCCTCTGGCGGCTGTGAGCTTCTATACATATGAGAGGATGAAGCTTGTTCTCGGTATCTAAGCACTGGTGACTTTTTCAAG
Organism: Akanthomyces uredinophilus; assembly: GCA_030778065.1. NCBI lineage: Eukaryota > Fungi > Ascomycota > Sordariomycetes > Hypocreales > Cordycipitaceae > Akanthomyces > Akanthomyces uredinophilus. The sequence goes on from JAPFRW010000389.1 coordinate 49,260, forward strand.
AGTTGGAAAACAAAAGTTTCGAGATAGACTATATGGGGTTGGCGTTTTATAGGTCATTCTACACACGGCAAAGGTTCAAGCGACTATTGTTTGGTTTTTCTCATTGTCAAATTTTTTTTGTAGAGGGTGGTTGGTTGGCTGGCAGGAAGGGCGGCCACTTTTTATTTTATTTGTTTCGGATGTTTTTCTCGGTTGAGAAAGGGATGTCTGCGCGGGCCAGTATGCATAACGACAGAATATCGGATAGTGAGACTGCAATGCGGTATATAACAACGATACAGTATCGAATAACAGAAGTACTTTTGACGTTGACCCTCGTTGAGAGCTTTCTGCTATATATGCATGTCTTAAATTCTAGCATGTTGCTCTGCGACGAACAAGTGCCTAGCTGAACGACCTCAAACTCTGGCTCTAGCTAGCCGCGGTAGTCCTTTAGTTGAATGTCGTCTTGATGACCTGGATGTGGTTGTCGTTGGTGTATGCCATTGTCAAGGTCTTGGAGCTAATGTCCAGGTACGGGTACGCAACGCCAGCATAGATGAACTTGTTGAGCGGTGTGGTGCTGAACACCTCCACATCGGCACTCCATGGGCCCTCGGGACTCGGGGCAGTTCGGATGAGGACCTTGCCGGTGACTAGAGTTGAGAAGCAAGAGCTGGTCAGCATTGCACAGTGTCTTGTCTTTGGAAGTGAAAGGGAAGAGGGGGACGGCAGGAGGGTTGTAAATCCCGGTTTGGACGCACAGTAAGTATGGACATAGAAGTAGCAGTTGTAAAAGTTGCTGTAGACCATGGAGCCCTGGCCGGCTCCCCACATGACGGCCGTCTCGGCGTTGAAGGTGTCGAGGAGCTCGGAGCGCCAGCCCTTCTGGCGACCCCACCAGTACTGGTACTTGCTCAGGTCAAAGGCCTCGGTGGCCTTGACGCGCGCCTGGTAGATGTACTGCGCCGCCGCGCCCTGCTGGCCCTGGGGCGGGTTGCCGAGGAGGTAGATGTACTCGCTGCGCTCGTCGCGGTACGCACACGTGTCACCCCATTTGGCCGTCTTGTTGGTGTCCCACCACCAGCCGTTGGTGCCCAGACGCTCAATCATGCGGAGCGAGCCATTCTGGATCTGGACCTTGCCGATTCCTGCATGAGCGTAGTCTTCATGCTGGTTCTGTTTTGTGTTTCCCCTCTTGTCAGCAACAGCATCTTTACGGCGTGGCTCTCCCGGATGATGGGTGGCCTGAAAAAAAGTTGATGGGCACATTGCAGGGTGTCTTTTCTTACAATCAGATAGTACACGGCTCCCGTCGCCGAGTCCCAGTCCGTCTCGACGATGCTGGTGCCGCCAAAGCCAGTCTCCGCCGTCTCTCCCCACCATTTGATCCACGGCGTAAACTGCTGCGGGTAGCCCCGGCTGTCGAGGTTCTGGTCGACGACGAGCAGGGGGTTGTTGGTCAGCGCGGCGGCCGAGTCGCGGACAAAGGCGTGTATCTGGTGGTCGCTCTTGTCCGGGTCGTGGACGCCGGGCGCACAGCCGAGGTTGTCGCCGTAGACGCCATACCACTTGCCCTGAATGTGGCCCGCGAAGCCGAGGTCGCGCGCGTTGCAGCTGTTGGCCGACAGCTGCGTACCGAGATATTCGGTGTGGAAGCTTTTGATCGGGTTCTCGCCGGCAGGCTGCGTGTTGTCAATGCCCCGGGCCTCGGGCTGGGCATGGATGACGGCCCCCACCGCGAGAAGCGGCTGGCTAGCGGCTATGAGCTGTTGGTAGCGCATCGTAGTGCCGATGCAAAGTGATGCAGCAAGTAGAGAAGTGTAAAGGCAAGTTGAGACTTGAAGAGAATGATGAGATCCGTTGTCATCTCAACCATGTCGACAGTCCGAGGACTTGGGTATATATAGCAAAAATTGATTGAGGCCCTTTTTTTGGTTCTTGATCCAGCGAGGACTGACTGTTGCTGCCTCTTACTGAACCGTTTGACGATCGCCACATTGGCTGCAACGCTAAGCTGACGACAGCGCACGTACTCCTTGAAGGATCGTGAAGGATCGTGAAGGCCAGCCGTGACTTGTTAGCGCTCCTGCGAGCGAGATACAGTCGTACTAATTGGGAAATTGGCCGATGGCAATTTGATCTTTTATCGTTGTTTTGGCCGAAAATTTCCGGATGTCGTTGTTTTCGTGAATGTTGACCACTACGCTGACGCTCACAGAAAACGATCGGAGTTTTGTTTCTGCATCTACTTTGACTTCTTACACAGCAAGCTAACTTTATTCCACCGCTGACGATGACATTTTCAGACACAAACTGACGATACTCACCAAAAACTGTCGGAGTTTTGTTTCTGAATTTACTCTACGGTCTTACAGAGTAGGATGACATTGTTCCATTCCTTGTGATGGGATTCTCAGACGCAGTAACATCGCCAATATACTTTCTCGTTCATGTTGCCGTTTCTGCATCATCCACGAGTGACCGGGGAGCAACGTTGTATTTTGAAAGACACGAAGCCGGCGCGGAGTTGAGTCTCAATGTTCGCCATCTCCTTTCCCTCAGAAGCGTGGCAGGATGCAACTTGATGCCAGCTTACACGAGGCCTCTGAAGGCCGTCTCAACCAATTTTTTGTCTATATAAACCGAGGGATATCCTCGAACAAATAGTCCTGTTCATCAGAGTTCCCAATCCGATTCTTCTTCAGTACTCAATCTCTACCCTCAAACACCAACGAAGAAAAAAGACAAGATGAAGTTCCCCGTCGTTGCTGCCTCACTCGCCATGGCCGTGCCCGCCTTGGCCGACTACCAGCTGCCTCACGAAGGCATCCCGGATGACCAATTCAACTACGGAAAGTTGGCAAATGACCTCAGGGCCCAGCTCAGCTTCCCCAACGGCTACAGCCGTGACTACTGGGGCGCTGGCTGGATGCCGCAGGTGTGTAGGGACATGGCCCATGAGTTTGGTCTGAACCCGAATGACTTCAGTGTGTTCAACGCCCACTATGCCGACTGCCCCACGGCTTGGGTCTTTTGTCGGCACAAGGATTCGGCTGCCAGCGAGTCCAACATGCTTGAAATGTTCGGTCGCACGCCTGTCGGGATGCGCCAGTTTGTCCGGTAAGTCTTGATGGCTGCAGAAGATCAAACAGCACAAGAACACGGTCCAACTAACCTCTCTCCCAGACACTTGGTAGGACTACCTGGCAATGTTTCCCCGTGGGGTGCGCAGACAACCTACGACGGCGACATCCGAGTCTTTACCGGAATCGACATGCCTCTCCTCCTGCACGAGGTGTCCCACAGCATGGACTGGCACGCAGTCCCGGGCCACGGCGACACCTTTAGCAGCTCGAGCATCTGGAGCGATGCCTACAACCGTGACTCGCGCACCCCCACCGACTACGGCCGCACCAACTGGATGGAGGACTTTGCCGAGGCGGGCAAGTGCGGTGTGGCCGACGCCAACCTGAAGGGCGGCTTCGGCAGCATCACGTACTACTGGTCCACGATCCAAAACCAGTACAAGACCTACGAGCAGTACTTTGGCTCCTTTATCAAGCCGGGCGGCACCTGCCCCAGACGCTTTGCCAACAGCCCGACGGTGCCTACCAACGGCAACAGCAAGCGGACTGAGAGTGCGAAGCCGGAGGAGCCCGCGACAAACTCGTCCATTGCCATTATCGAGCTGAAGCCTCACCTGCAGGGCCAGATTACCACCTGCCAGCTCAAGTAAGCTTGGCGACTCTGCCTCCTCACTCGGCCACGCAGCTTGCAACCTGTTGTGTAAATAGACGGATAGCTTGGTCGAGCCAAGATGAAAATATGTGCGATTGATTTTTGTTTGATTTTTGTTTGGTTTTTTTTCGGGCAGTTTAAGTTATTAAAAAGCTCTTTAAAAGTTACCTCGTCATCATAAATTGCTGTGAATGTTACAATCTTATACCTGGCGGAAGCGCCACTGTTGACACGAATGGCCGCACTACCGTGTTGGGCAGTGAAACACAAGCCTAGGTAATGAGGAAAAAAGCTAGAAGACGCGATGGTGTAAGTTTAGAGACTTAACTAGCCTCTCTATATGAGCCGGTGCACGTTTCAGCGACAACTCAGTTCTGCCCACGCGCGAAAAAGCACCTGCGTGTAAGTGAGACTCGTCGCCACAGACGCAAGTCCATCCTCATGTTATGGCCACAGTCAACGTCGAGCCTGGGATAGAAGCCAGAATAAAACAAGCACGCTGGTTGATTCGAGATATACGAACTACTTCCAAGATTAAAAGTTTCTCATTACCATCATCTCGTATCAGTACTTGGACCTCTGCACTGATGACTGCACAGATAAGAACAATGTAATGCAGCGCTAAGCCGGATTTGTCCGCTTGCGCCACAAATTTGGCCGCTGCCCACCAGCCTCACTCGCGCCGCGCAAGAAAGCTCAAAGCTCTCCCCCAAACGCCCATCGCCACGACCGACCCCTTTGGCACCACCTCCGCGACGAACCATGGCGGCCAACGAGCAAGACCCGCTGCTGCGGCTGCGCCAGGCCATTGCCGCCGGCCATGCCCTCACGCCCAGCGCGTCCGCCGACGCGGGCTCGCCCGAGGTCGGCCTCGCGCAGGCCGGCCACCTGCTGATCCCGACGGGCGGCGACGACCAGGCCGTCGCGGCGCTGCCCATGGGCGCCGCGACGCGCTTCATCTCCAACGACAGCCCCGTCGACCTGCGCTCCATCTACTTTGCCTGGCTGAACCGCGAGCTGGCCATTCCCGAGTACAATGCCGCCGCCGCCGCCCTCAACGGCGAGCTCGGCGCCGCCGCCAACGTCCAGAACCTGGGCTTCATCGAGCGCCTCGACCTCATCACCTGGCTCGAGGGCGCGAGCGAGGAGTCCGAGTACATCAAGCCGCTTGCGGACGACCAGACAGCCGTGGCGGTGGCGGCGCCCGTGACAAAGGGTGCGTCGGCGGCGGTGCAGGCACGCGCCGGCAAGGGCACTTTGGATCCGAGACTGGCGAGCATCTACGACGGGGAGCGACGCATGGGAGATCGCAATACTGTTCTCAGAGGCATCAAGCCCACCGTAGGCCCCCCCTCTCCCTGTGGCGCCAACACAGTGTCTGTTTCAATGGCGCGCTCGCAGCTCATAAACTAATCAATATTGTCGTGTCCAGGACTTTTCACACGTGCGCAAGCTTGCCGCGCCCTTTCTCCAGCGCAAGTCCCAGTCGACCGCGAGCCTGGTGGCCAACACGTCGCTGTCGCTCAACCAAAAGGGCCCGTCTAGGAGACCGGACCCCATCATCCTGCTGTCGCCCTCGGCCTCGTCGCTGCTGCGCCTGTCCAACGCGCGCTCCTTTCTCGAGGACGGCAAGTTTGTGCCGCCCGACGCCGGCGCCTCGACCGTCAGCATGCTGCACGTGCAGCGCGTCATCCGCGCCGTCGACCCCGTCCGCCCGATGCGCTTCATCCTCGTCGAGGGCCCCGAGCAGTTCAAGCCCGAGTACTGGCCCCGCGTCGTCGCCGTCTTCACCACCGGCCAGACGTGGCAGTTCAAAAACTACAAGTGGAGCAGCCCCAACGAGCTCTTCAAGCACGTCCAGGGCATCTACGTCGGCTGGCGCGGCGACCAGCCCCCGGATAACGTCCGCGACTGGGGCCACCGCGTGCTGTCGGCCAACGTTGACCGCTGGCGCGGCGCCGGCTTTGACGCCTCGCGCTTCCGCGACAAGGAGGCTGTCGAGTCCATCTGGAAGACGGTCGAGTTGAACATGCGCTCCAAGGGCTGGAAACGGGACGCTGCGCCGACGGCGATATAGAGCGCAAAGGGGGTGAGGGCTTATTGTAAAATGCAAAAGAAAATCGGTACGGGGGTTTCGCATCGGGTCGACCCAGAACCTCAGCGACGGCGTTTGGAACATGTCATTATTGCTATTTACTTGATGCAGGTGTACTTTTAGCAATCGATACATATTTGATCTGCGTCTGAAGAACCCGGGAAAGTACCACAACGTGATGCAACTCCCAGGACACGCTCTAGATTTGGCTTTGATTCTCACTACAATCGTAAATCTCAGTAAAAAAACGTCGAATGGATATGACATGAAGTTCTAGAGTAACAAACGCCTAACAGCGATGCTCAACAATGAGAAGATCGTTTCTCTATCGCAAAGAATACGCACAACCCGCAAGCTGCAGTGCTTATCCGCCCTCCATGCCTGGATTAAAAAATGCCTGACGAAAACGCAACGCCGAAAGGAATTACAGTGACTGCAAGAGCGCAAAAGAAAAACAGAGGAAAAAAAGTTGGAGTAGCAACGATGGAAGCAGACACGACTAGCTCTGGCCCGCGTCATAGTTGTCCACCGACTCAATGTGGCCACTCGCCATGTGTATCGTGCGATTGGAATCGGCAATAGTTTCTTCACGGTGCGCAACCACAATCATGGTGCACCCTCGGAAAAACTCCTTCATCATCTCCCGAACAATCTGGTCTCGCCAGCTATCCACACTGGCCGTGGCCTCGTCCACCAGCACGAGCTTGCTGCCCGTCAGGCGCCGGCGTACCACAGCCCGAGCGATGCAGAGCAGTTGCTTGTCTCCAAAAGAGTAGCCGACCTTTTCTAGAATGGCATCCAAGCCCCCCTTGTTGGCAAGTTGCTGCCAGATCCCCAATCGCACGAGTGTTTCGCGGACAATTTCGTCTCTCCTCTCAGCCTCCTTCTGCTGTTCAGCGTCCAGCTTTACAGGTACAGTCTTATCCCATGACTTGTCGTACGGAAGCATATTGTCTCGGATTGTGCCGTCCAGCTCGACCAGGTCTTGGGAGATGGTGATGATGCGGGAGCGAAGCTCATCTGGGTGAGCGGTCTTGATCTCCACGCCGTCAATGGTGATCTGGCCATCATATTCTAAGAATCCAAGAATTGAGTTGAGTAGAGATGATTTCCCGCTACCAGTGCGTCCCATGATGCCAATCTTCTTTCCGGGCTCGATTCGAAGATCCAGACCCTGAAGGATGGCAGGTTGCTCGGACTTGTCGTCCAGCTTGTAGCGAGCGGCGACGTTGGTGAAGCTGACTTCACCTCTGGAAGGCCAATCACTCGGGAGGTCCACCGCATCGCCTTTGTGCTCCACTGGGGTGTCTCTCAGAAAGTCGCGAAGCCGTGCCAGAGAGCCAACCGCAGTTTCCATCCCTGTCCAAGCATTAACAACCATGGTAAAACCTTGTCCGATAAAGATCAGGTTCAGGAAAGCAAGGCCGGCAGCATTTGGGTCTGTCGAGTCTTTTGCGTACAGTGCCACAAGCGCAAGAGTCAGTGCCATCAGTGCGACGACGAGCTCCAAAATTAGGGTCAAGAGAGCTTGAGAGGCAAGCAAGTAGTAGTACGGCTTCTGCGACTGGTCTATGAGGTGTAAACAGCGAGAAAAGCTGTGCTCTTGGGTGCCGAATCCGCGAATATAAATGATGCCGGTTCCGATATCACGTAGAGACGTGACTAGCGGTGCTTGTGCTTCAATTTGAAGAAGTCGAAGCTGCCGAGAGGTACGGAGATAGTAGCGCTGGACAACAAAGAGACAAAACAAGACCACGGGCAACGTCGCGACCATGTATGAGGCGCTGGCGAAGATCGGTGCTGTATGAGCTATGGTGCCCAGGAAGGCATAAATCGTCGTATAAGATTTGCCAGCTATGCGTTTGGACAGCAGTTCCATGTCTTCGCTGTATCGATTCAATAGAGATCCGGAATCAGTGGTACTCAAGAACCCGATTGTAGCTTGCGTCATAGCAGTCGTGAGTTGTCCGTGAAGACCATTCGAAGCGCGGGGTGCCAGTTTGATAAACATTGTAGCGATACCAGCGCAAGTGAGTAGCCCGGACGAGAGTGCGATCAATGCATATCCAATTAGGTATTTCTTATTGGCCGGCGCGAAATCGATCCAGAGTCTCACGAAGATGTTTGGGAACGCGTCCGACGCAGTCACAAAAACCATCAGGAACATGAAAAGAGCTACTGCCACGCGCCCGACCGAGTTGATCCAGAGCATATATAGGCGCATGTCTCCTCTCGGTCGACGCTCATCGACGCGTTCAATACCGCCAGACGGGCGAGCTGGCTTGTTGCTGACCTCACTTTCGTCTGCTGCTTCGTCCACAGGTATGCTTTCTTTTTCTCCAAACGGGCCCTGGCGAAGTAGACCAGCTAGTTCTGCATCAACTTTGCCTTTGGGGTCGCGAGTCTCGAGCGAAACGTTGCCTTCGCCATCAAGTAGAAGGAGGTTGTCTGCGACGTCGAGGCATTCGGGCAAGTAGCTCGAGAGTATCACGGTACAATTTCGCTGTCGAAGGAGACCACCTTGACCGCAAAGACCCATCAGAATCCCGAGGGCTGTTCGCTTGTCGAGGGCGCTGAAAATATCATCGAAGATGATTACTTGGGTTCGTGCGTAAACTGAGCGGGCGATACTGATTCTTTGGCGCTGTCCACCGCTCAGTCCGATACCGCCGCTGCCGATAACATAGTATTCACCATTCGGTAGCCGCTGAAGATCTTCTACCAGCTTGCAGTATCTGATGACAGTCTCAAACCAGGTTGGCTCATATTTGCAGGCTCCAACAATGCAGTCGCGAACTGTAGAGTTCGGTAGAAATACTTCTTGACCACAGACAGCTATGTGCAAGGCTATTTCGTCGATATAAAGTTTTCCATCCAGGATTTCCGCCTCGCCCAACATGCTCTCGAGCAAGATTGTTTTTCCAGAGCTTGTAGGGCCGAACATCGTTGTGACTGACCCCTGGCCAATGGAGAAATCCACGTTTGAGAGGACTGGTGCACCTGATCCAGGTGGTGCAATGGAGGCTTTTTCGAAGCGAAAGACGAAGACCGGGCTTTTAGCGGCAATCTTCTCTGAGGAGGAGTGTGTGCCAAGCGATGATGGGTCATCTTGACCAGCGTCCAAGCACGTGCGTGACACTACGCGTGTGTCCTCATGCTCATCCTGCGACAAGAAATGCTGCACTCTCTCGAAGCATGCCAGCATAGACATGGCTCTTGGGTATATTGTTACGAGCTCTGCAAGAGGTTCTTTCGCCAGTGTCAGGATTCCTAGCGTTGGGTAGACAATGTTCGGATCCAGGCTTACACCAAACATGTTGGTGAATAGCCCGGCGGCAACAACGATCACAGGAGTGAGCTGATCGACCAAGACGCTCGTGCCGCTTGATAGGGCCTGAAAAGCACGATATCTTCTTGACGCATGTGTCTCGTCGACTCGAAGCCGTTGGATGTATTGTGCCACTTTGGGGCCTAATCCAAGGCTTTTAATTGCCGGAAGCTGAGAGAGCATGCGCGAAGTCTTGGCCACTCGGTTCTGAATCTCGCCATTCCAGTGAGCCACGGCAGACGACTGATGCCCGCCTATTATGTGGCCGAGCAGAGGAGATAAAACCATGGGAATAAAGACCACGAAGCATGTTAGCTTTATGAATCGAGAAAGGAAGAAAACGCCGAGGCTCGCCTCCAAAATCGCAAATGGGATCTCGATGAAACTCGGGATACCTTCAGCGATGCTCTCATAGTCGGCACTCATCATGGTGATAGCAGCTTGCTTTTTTGCCTCCGAGACCTTCAGCCGAAATGATTTGTCAAATAGTTGAGCGATCAATCCGCCTCGAACCCGACTGATGAAGCGGTTCTTCAAATGTGTGGAAGTCGCTCTACAGAGAGCAGCTCCACCGAATGCCGCAACTGTAGCTCCGACAAGGCCACCCTTGGCTGCATCGTCGGGCGCTCCAATATGGGTGATGACGGCATGCATGACGAAGGGCTGGGAATATATAAAGCCGGTAAGACAAAGTCGAGGAATGAGAATCACGGCAAGTGCCGATTTCCATGCTTTGCAGCATGCAACGAACAGCGAGTTCTTTGATGCCCTTCGCGATGCTGGCCAGTGATGAGAAAGCGCGGAGAACAAGCCTCTCGCGGCAAACTCAATGCCCAAGTCACTCAGGTCATCCAAGACAAGGATGCCTTTGTAGCCACCGCGAAGCATCGGCCGGAGGAATAGGAAGAGCGACCTGCTTAAAAACCCGCTGGTAGCCTCGCCGTCCGATATGGCGCGGAGTTCAGGATCAATGATGAGCTTCGTCTTTGGCGCTTCCTCGAGGACCACCAAAAGAAGCCGCGCGAACGCAGCGGCAGCCGCAACAGCACCAGACGCGCTCAGGCCGCGCAAAAAGTACGATCGGCTTTTGGTTCCGTCAATTAAAGTGCAGACAGCCAGGTAGAGACCGAGCAGTGCTGATGTGCGGATGGCATGGCAATGTTCCATGTATACCAAGGCTGCGAGGGCCAAGGCAGCCGCAAAATCGAAGGATGCAGCCGCGTAGGTGGTGTCCGTATATGTTGCCGAGAGCCGACGCAGAATCAAGTTGGTAAGCTCCAAGACTATGAGGATGAATGCGGCGCACTGTAGACAAATGAACATGTTAGTTTTGCGTAGTGCAGGGCGAAAGGAGCAGCGCCGTCATACCATTTTTGCCCACAGCAACTGGCCGGGGCGGACGCGAGCATTGTGCCGAAAGTAATGCATCAAGCTGACCATGGCAAATACAATGAAAAGGCTAGAGGGTAGAACCTGGAGAATCGTCTCCTCAAATTTGAGGCTGAAATCGAAGGCAGGGAGGCCCGATGGCCAGAATGAGTGGTCGGCGCGCCAGAACATGGTCGAGTATCCTAATTCGACGGCCCCAACGGAGGTAGCTTAGCGAGAGTATCAAAAGAATGAGAAGTAAAGGGTGCTCGAAAGGGCTGTGTTGGAGTGGTGCGAGCATATATATGCGGGGAGAGGGGAGGCGGACTGCGGGGAGCTGGGTCTCAACTGGTTGCTCCCAGACTCCGGGGAGCTGATTCCCCTGTCGGGTTACTTTGGTTGGTCCGACATGCGCTTTTACTTATGACTATGCGCACAGCTTGCCGAACGCCGCTCTTGTTACCACCCTGCCTGGAGCCGACTGCGACCTATCGCTGGCCTGCTGCGACCCCAGTCTTAGTGACGACTGGCTGCACCAGGCTACCTCCCAGTCACTAACATGACGCGCCCAACAGCACATTCTTAGTCTGACTGAACGATTTACAGTGGCAGATCTCATGGGAAAGAGAAACGCTAGGTATAGACAATGGTAGGATAGCTCTATGATGGGCTTGGCAACAATGTTTCGCCTTCAAAACGCCACCTCTAAACCCTCACATATGGCCACTGATGCCTAGCCCACCTAGACCTTCCGTAACAACATTCAGATGTTTGACCAGACCTTCTGGAGCACCGTGCAAGCTACTGCAAGAAGAAGACGTGCCATCATTTCTGTCACACATCAATTTGATCTACTAGGCATGGCAAAAGCTGAGCGAACAGTGGTATGAAGAGGGGCAACGTAAATTGTCACAATCAAGACCCCAAGTATCCACCTATACGTACTTGTTTTACACCAGACGAGGGGGGATTGCGCTACCAGCCTTTTTGCAACTCTGGACCACCGCCAAAGCTACCTCGCTATAGGAGCCTGCAGCTTAGCGTGGTCATGAGGCATCAGTGAGTAGATTTTTGACTGCTAGCAGGTGCTTCTAGGCAATTGTATGCGCCTCTTGTTACGCCGGCAGGCTTCCTGGCCGGCCAAGAGGCGGTTGCTCATGTCGGGCGGTGGTGATGGAGTGGATGGTTCCTACTGCTCGCCTCCTCCCGCGCCAGCCTCAGAGCTGTCAGTCTTGTGTTGGGGCGCAGTCTTGTTGGTAGTTGTCTGTAGCATTGCTTGTGGATCAAAAATCTGCAGCTCGATAATTAGTTACAGCACCACCGGGCCGCGATGTGCGAACAGTGGGCCGCAGCCTTGTAGGCGCTGCACTAGGAAACAGGATGGGCCGCCAGCGAGGGGTAAGCAGATTGTCTGCCAGTGTTGGTAGTGCGCATCTGTCCGAACATCATGAGGGTATGGCCAGACGTTAGTTGACACCCCGTGAGGAGGACAACTACGTGTCACGACAAAGCCCTACCTCTCAGCAGCGAAACAATGCCACGCTGAATACACTCATGCTTGCCCATTCAACAATAGACGTAAACGACGCTAAACAAAAGTCCTTTGTGGCGCAAGGGGGCGGCGGATACACCACATCACGGATGTATCTGACCGTTCCGGGGGGCTAATCAAAAAGTCCACCCTGTGGAGATAACCGCTTTCCGGAAAGCGCGTGGCCCTAATAATAACAGATCCATTCAGCACTGGATTGAGGACTACTGGTAAAGATGGACACTCTGGGCAAGCACTTACTGGGCACGGTAATCCTCCTCGAGCCCTCTAGAGAAAGGATTAGACTCCGCCCCTGGCACTGACTTGCACGACTTGGTAGCAGGAAATTCTCAACCAGGCCATTGGCGAGCGTGGGGTCTTCAACCCGTTATGCAGTTGGCTCGGACAAGATTAATATCGAAAGGATTCTCGGGTATGTCCTTCCTAATGCGCTCTAGGACGAGGTCGGCGCTGACGCCACGGTTTGTTCCTCCCTCAATCGGAAGCAGTCTCGGCCGTTCTGCCTGATGTGCATGCAACGGAAGCCGCACCTCGGTCAACTACAACTTTTTTAGCACGGTGTCATGGACGACTGGAGGAGCGCGATGTGGTAGGGGCCTTTGGCTCCCCCGCATGAGCAGCTGCCCGCGACGTCTTTATCTTCACCCACTCTTATTCTTTGCTGCCCACAGAGACTCGGCAGCAATGCCGCGTCGGCTTTGGCTATGGGTACTGAAGTATCCGTACTCCCGCTTTGAATGCACCTTGTCGCCCAGCTAACGCCACTTTCGCTTCTCGTTACGCCCAGTGGCCGCAAAGCACTTGGGCCGGAGCTAGCTAGCCATATCTAGCTTCTGTCGAGGTTGCAACTTGTTGCCTCTGTACTCGGGTGCCTCAGGACGGAAAATGCTGCAGCACTATGCTAAAATTTCCCTGGTCTGTGCAGTGAGTGCCTGCAAAGAGCAAGAGCAGATATTCTCGCTTGTTATGCGTTCAAGGTGACTTTGGTGTCCGCATGCCCTATTTTTGCATATCTTCTGAAGAAGTGATGGAAAGCAAGCTTTGATTTGAGACAGTCGTAGAAAGTCGTCCAGCTCGGCACAAGGGCCCAAATAACAGTCATGTTTAGCATGCAGAAGGTCCTTTGTCCCATGCAATTTACGGATAGCTTATTCAAGGAACCCTCTGCGACTGCGTAAATCATGCAGCTCTGGGTAGGCTCACCAAAGAGAATACCGGGCAAACGTGGCTAGCAGCATTATATGGCATAGTGAGTTTCATGTGAATCAAATTCAGCAAAAAAAGACTATATGCAAACCGTCAAACGAAGCACATCTGCCACTGGCAAGCGAACGCCACTGAGCAGTACCACTGCGCTAGGTCAGTGGTCGTATGGCAGCCTGGCTGATGCCTCAAGCCGACCGCGCCAACCAACGCAGCTGCAGAAAAGAAACTTGCGCATCGGGTTTCGACGCCTTGTGCTTCGTTCTTCACTGTCGAGCTCAACTAATCGTGACGCTTCTGTACCTTTCCATCGCAAACCCTTTACCCTGACGTCGTTCTAACCTCGGCCCGTTCTACTAGTTGACGGGAGATCATGACTAGCTGGGGCGTCAATTCGAGCATGGCCTTTCGGCACGGTAGATGTTTGTCTTGACCACTTTCTGTGTATTCTCCCGCCGCAAGCTACTGATTCTCCATTTTCCTAGTGGAAAGGAAAGAACTGAACAAGAACTACTCTTGTCGTCGTGCTGATAGCTTCATCGAGCGAAGCAACCGCGGAGGGTCGTGTCATATCCCTGGTGTCACAATGAGTATCAATTTCGAGCGCTATGTATATCTTCAGTTCTCTCATGGCTTTAACCTCTGGCGATAAGATTGCCTTAGTCCCCCTGAACTCATGATTATGAACCTTGTCAACGATATTACTGATCGAGACGACTGGCAAGCCAAGATTGCTGATTTCTCCACCTGTCAAGCGTGCAGAGAAGAAGAATTTGCGAGCTACTTTCCTAAAAGCCTTACTCTTTGGGACTGGTGTGTATTTGAGCTTCGGAAAAAAGCTGCAGAGTTCGCCAGTAGCCGCTCTGTGTTCGTCTTGGACTCGGCATCTCGCATCCGCAAGTCCGATCGCCTAGTGGGAACCAGCTTGTTCGAGAACCTGAAATTTCATGCACAATCCGTCGAACTTTCACCTTGGCTGCTTCCTTTTGTTTTTGAAGTGTCACCCATCCGGATAGATGGTCGACCCATCGCGTTCGACAACTTCCTGGATGCCATGACAGTTGGAGCCATTTGTCCACGCTCAAACTGGGATCCCCGATCGCTTGAACAACGGGGACCCTGTGTACTACTCGGGGAAGTCGCAGTGGCTAGCAACCGATGTTCAATTCTCCAGCAATGGCGACGGTGTCAATATTGTTTCTCCAGTCAATAACCTGCATCCACACCAGCACAAGCCCCTCTATATCGCACTAGAGCATTTGTTGCCCGGCTTGATCGACGACTGGAACCAGACACTGCTGTATAAAGCTCTGCCACGAGGCGTCTCGCGGATACGACCCAAGCTGTACAAGTGCAGCGCTTGCTCTGCAGACATTTTGAGTTCATGTTCATGCACAGTCGACTTTCGCGATTCCTCCGCATGGGCAGGTGACCGCTTGGACAATAGTCCGGCAGATACTTGGCACGAACGGAGATGGAACCCGGTTTTGGCCCTTAACGGGAGATTCGCCAGCTCGAGGAAAATTTATGACGAAGTCTCTTTGCGGGACGGCTTCGGGGATCGTGGTTTACAGATCTACGTGGAAATCTTTACAATCACGTTTGGCACGGACGGCGCAGCATCAACAGACAGCCTACGGTAAGCTGCCACAAAAGACACTCCATTCACACTCGCATTCTAATCTATTTCTCAGACACCTGTGCTGGGATTTGAATGGCAATCGGAATGAGAGAGTAGTCGCTACGTCGCTCATATGCTTGCGCCGAGAGAACATTGACCCAGATTCTGGAGGAATCTCATTCCGTACCGACACGAAGCGCAACGCATGGGAGGACAGGCCAAACGAGTGCCAATGTTCCGACCCGGAAGTGGTCGCCGGTCCCTCTTCAGCGGCACCTGGGCCCCCTACCACGCCGGACCAACTTGCTGCTGAAGATGAAGAGCAAATCCCGTCTTTTCAAGAACTTGGAACAGTTCAACTACCGGAGGGCCGAATCGTCACTTACCCTAATACGCTCCAGCACAAGTTTGAAATACCCCAATTGAAGAGACCTAACAAACCTGGCAGTTTACAACTTTTGCAGATTCATCTTGTGGATCCCCACTATATCGTCTGCTCGACACAGTTCGTGCCGCCGCAAAGCTTAGAATGGTGGAAGGAGGCGATTGATTATGAGAGAATTTGTCTCGAGAATCAAATTCCTCTCGAACTTTCCGAAATTATCATTGAGAATCTCTTCATCCCTGAAATATGGTTAAATAAGAAAAGAAAAAGGTTCGCGGATTACAAAATTATTGGCAGACTTGGCCGGTATCCTTTGAGGATAAAGACAAGGACGACATCAAGCAGCGTCAGCTACAACAAGCGCGCCAACCGCCGGTGAGATACGAATCTGCACTTCGGAGAAAGCAGGAGGCCCTGCAGAGACATGAGAAGGTCATGAGCGCTGTCAACGGGCCCAAAATGCACAGCCCGCCACGTGCTATGACAGTATGGGTGCAAAGTATGCTCAGGGACCCAGGGCCTCTTGATGACGGTGACCCGCGCGACCGGGCCAACGCCCTTGCTCCAGATACGGAGAATAGCACGCCCAATACAGAAGAGGAGGCTATTGCAGACTTTGACTCTCCCCTGACCGTTGATACATCTTCCGGCAGTGAAGGAAGCACGGATGGCGAGGAACACTCGTATGGCGGCGACGACGATGACGATGATAGCGAAGGAGATAACAATGGTGGAGGGAGTGGAAATGGGATAAATGATGGTCATGGAGGCGGAGGCAATCATGATGCCCATGGTGGCGGAGATGCTGCGGCCGCGACGGCAACCCAAGATGAAGCCGCTGGCAATGGATCCGACGAGGAGGACTATGTTGATGCATTGTATGGGTTGACCTCAACAGAGCTCGCGGATATAGAAGTCATGACGCGTCAAACCCAAGATGAGGGATCATCACACGATGCGGAGTTGGAGTCGTTGTATGATGATGCCATTTCGCAGGCGGACGAGGCAGAGCTGTACAACATCGATTAGTCCCTCTGTCCAGTTCATATTGATTTGATCCAGCTCAAAATTGTTTATATAGTGGTCTTATAAGCTAGTCTGCTAACTGAACGATATATTGTACATTAATGGCAACCGTTTGAGTCACTATCGTACCTGGAAACAACACAGCCGTCATTTCAGGTAGAGTCTAAAACCTAATAAAAAGATCAAAACATGCGCTGGCTACTAGGACGTAGCATCCTGGTCCAAAATTTCTGCGAGACTCTGCTTGAAAGCTGGCATCGCCCAACACTTCATCCACTCCGACGCCAGCACTTGGCTCGCCTTGGGTCGGCCGCTCGGATCCAAACACAGCATCCAGCTAAGCAAGAAGGTGAACGCCGCCTTTTCATCTTCTGGTCGCACGCCAGCCTGACGCTTCGCCTGAATTTCTGTCCTCAGGCTTTAATTGCTTGAATAGAGAGAGCGAACGTGTCATCACCTCACGTGAAATTGCCTTCTCCATCAAAAATACTCAGGGCACCTCACTCACTGCTTCTACCACTGCAGCGGCATTGACCCAAGGACATCCACTTGCGGCGCAACCACAGATTCTGGCGACACAAAGTGATCATTAAACAGAGATTCTCTCGCGATAAGATCCCAAAGTGCGATCCCCAGACACCGAATATTGGTAGAGAAGGAGAGTGGCGATGATGGTCCGAACCGACACTCTGGTGGCCACAAATACGAGCGGCAGTCCTCGCAGGGGCGTGAAGTTTTCGCTGGTGCGAAGGATTCGCCAAAGCCAACGAGAACAAAGTTCGTTTCCTTCAAATATATCTCAGAAGCTGGCTTGCCGAGACCGAGAGGCCGGACTGCTCTTGCGATGACACTGGCTGGCAAGGCTGCCGCCATCCATCCTGGATATTGATCGAGGAGCGCAGGCATCGAAGCCAGCTGCCAATGCCGCAATAGAGGTTGTCGAAACGCTAATATACCGGTAAAAAGAGACCGGTCGTCAGGCATGAATACTTTGAATGAGCTGGAAAGCCGTCGTATTTTCTGCATTTTATTTACAGCATGCTGCCCTCATTTCATGAAGTGTTTCTCTGTCAACTGCTAGCACCGACAGCTAAGCCTGAACGCGATGGCGGCCGCATGCTTCGTCAAGCTCTCGCATGAAGCTCGGTTCAAGCAAGGCTAATAGTACTCGTATTCTTTTGCATGTTCATTCGGGCATCAATCAGAGATTACATTGCGCGGCGAATTATTGGTGAAGGGAGATTGCTTAAGTCCGGTTGCGTGAGCGCAAATACCACTGAAGCTCCTTGTCATACCACAGCATAAGGGAGTGTGCTTCCAGTTAGTGGAGAAGCGCACAGCTACAAATAGAATAACATCAGTATAAATGCATCTTATGAAGTCTCGTTTTCTTCCAATCAATACGCGTGTCTACCACAGTATATATTTCGTTTATTCAGGCCTAGTCCCTCGATGCCAGATTGTCGTGCCTTGGCCACTACTTGGCAGCTGTGGTACTGGATGAAGATGCAGTCAAGATTAACTTTGCCGTAACAGAAGGACCTTGGTGGCGGTGGCCCGAAGAGATTTCAGCCGGTGGGCAGAAATCGGATGAGGTCTGTCGCGGCGTGGAGTTGCTGTCAACGGGTAAAACTCAGCGGCTCCTTGCGAGATATGGAAAAGCCCGCATTGGCGTTCATGGAGTTGACTAGTGGCTAGCGTGCCACTCTTTTACCTTACTTTAACTTATGGGCCCTGTCAATCTGCCATGTAATTGTGATTGTATCGTCATGTTGCCTTAAACCCGGGCATGGATTGCGAGTTGTCAAGACAGGCAGACAGGCTCGCATCCACGTTGCCCAAGCTGAGCAAAGAAGACATTAAATTTCAAACTCCAGATTGACCATGCTCTAAGTTTTATCGCCGCAGGAAGACCCGCCTCCTTCGGCGTTACGGACAGTGCGCTGCCGTTCCAAGGGCTCGCTGGAGTTAACGGATGTAAGGTCCTGCGCCAGCTCCAAGCCGGATTCCGGCCGGTGCGATTGCCAGAGGCTAAGGCAGGATTGGGTGTGGCCTTTCCCGTAATTAAGCTGTTCTAACTGTTTTCGCGTGTTTGACAATCTCCGAAATCGTGTTTCGGAGAAGCTTGAGTCTGCTCTATAATGGCTCCGTCTACACAAAATTGGACCGCACTGCGCAAGCTTCACTATCGCGGCTCGAGTCACTGACAAGGTGGAAAACTTCAAACAGAGCGTAGCAAGGAAAACGAAAATCTGACATGTCTTCATCATCGCCGCCGGCTCAGGTCGCGGCCAAAGACTCAAAGCAACCTGTCGAGCAGCCTCTCGGCTCCAAGCAAACGTCCATTATGGCATCAGAGGAAGCTGCTGTTTCCGACGAGAAAGCTCCCGAGGAGGCGCCAAAGCCTGCAGTGGAATATCCCAAGGGCCTCGAGGTCTTTTTCATTATGCTTGCGCTCATCCTCAGCATCACGCTCTGTTCGCTCGACCAGGTGAGCTTAGCCCACGTTTTCATGCGCGAGGCCCAACGTACCAGGCCCTGATTCTAGCATCCCAGACCATCGTCGCAACTGCCATCCCCAAAATCACCGACCAGTTCCACAGCCTCGACGACATCTCCTGGTACGGCCCGGCCTACTTCATGACCCTCGGCGCGTTCCAGTCCACCTGGGGCAAGGTCTTCAAGTACTTCCCCCTCAAGACCAGCTTCCTCGTCGCCATCTTCATCTTTGAGCTTGGCAGCCTCGTCGCCGCCGTCGCCCAGAACTCGACGACGCTGATTGTCGGCCGCGCCATCTCGGGCATCGGCGCATCGGGCATCGCGCCCGGCGTCTACACCATCTCGGCATTTTCGGCACCGCCCGACAAGAGAGCCACCTACACGGGTGTCATTGGTGTCTCGTACGGCGTGGCCGCTGTCTGCGGACCGCTTATTGGTGGTGCACTTACAAAGGCAGCAACCTGGAGATGGTCAGTGACATTCTGCTTTCTTTTGGGGCTCCTGATATGTCGAGAATTGACTGACATGAGATAAATTAGGTGTTTCTACATTAACCTCCCTGTTGGTGCCGTCGCCGCCGCTGTCATTATGCTCACCTTCAAGACCCCAAAAACCGCTACAGTCCACGAGGCCACCCTCAAGGAAAAGCTTCTGCACATGGACCCGATTGCGACGGTTCTCATCATGGCCGCGCTGGCTTGCATCATCCTGCCTCTCCAGTACGGTGGTGTAAGCTATGCGTGGAAGTCCAGCGTCGTAATCGGACTCATTGTCGGCTTCATCGCCATCTGCGCCGCGCTGACTGCCGTCGAAATCTGGCAGGGCGAACGCGCCATGCTGACGCCGCGCATCATGGCCAAGCGCACCGTCTGGGCCAGCGGCGTATGGGGCTTCTTTTTTGCCGGCGCGTACTTTGTCACCCTCTACTATCTGCCCATATACTTCCAGAGCATCGACAACGCCAGCCCGATTGCCTCTGGTGTGCGCAGCATCCCCCTCATCATAATGTTCAGCGTGGCCACGTTTGGATCGGGCAAGGCCATCACAATGACGGGCCACGCGACACCCTACATGCTGGCCGGGTCGGTCTTTGTGACGGTCGGCGCCGGACTGCTCTACACTCTGGATGTTGGCACATCGACTGGTAAATGGGTTGGCTACCAGATTATCGCGGGCTTTGGCTACGGCCTCGCCTTGCAGGTACCGGTCGTCGTCGCCCAGGCTTTCGCGGAACCCGCTGACATTGCTCCCACGACTGCCATTATAATCTGTAGGCTGTCATGTTCCTGGATCCCATTGTGCCTCTGGCTAATCATATTCATCCTACACAGTCTATCGATCCATGGGCGCTACACTTATGCTCGCTGTTGGGCAATCCGCCTTTGTCAACCAGATTGTGGTCAAACTTCGCAGCACGGCGCCGAGCGTCGATCCTAGCAGTGTCACGGGCACTGGTGCCACTGAGTTGCACCAAGTCTTCAGTGGTGCCGATTTGGATGGCGTTGAACGTGCGTACGCATGGGGCATTCAGGTTGTGTTCCTAGTCACGCTTGCTTGCTGCATCCTCACCATCCCATTCGCCCTCTGCAACAAATGGACCAACGTCAACGCGAAAAAAGCCACGCCAAGCAAAGCCTAGAAAGGCAACCGCGCCTTTTTGTCCACCGAGGTCAAGAGTCATTCCTGCGCTGCGAAGGCTACTCAGCCTAACATGATGCGGACAGGGGTGGGGGATAAGTATAGAGGACATCACCAAGAATAGAACTACATGGTGTTCAGACCAGCTTCTTGATGTATGAAAACTGAAATATTTGGTGGATGAATACCCGAGAATTGGTAAGAAACAGCTGCAAAAGCCGCATGTATCATCAATCAGAGTAACGATAAGTTTAAGCCACGAGTTTTCCCTTGGAAGAGGTGATACTGCCAACGTTTCGGTTCAGTAGTTGCAACCGTACCTGCGATCGACTGCCATAGGGACAGAGTTCGATAACAAAACATGTAATATTATTAAGAAAATCCATTTACTACAACTTTCAGAGATGTTTTTAGCCTTTTGAAATAAACTCAATATCGTTGCAAGTAGCCTGTGAATCTATTCCTTCAACGTCGGCCCATTGCGCAACAGGAGACACAAACAGGTAGCCTCGACAGCACGCGGTCAACCCTTCGGTCTCTTGTGCAGCCACGCGCGCAGCATCAAGCCATCAAAAATCTCCAATTTTATATCTTGACGCTTCGCTTCTGTGGTCATGGCAAGACAAAATAGTAAAAGGATATGCCCTCGTGTTGAGGATGCTTGGGTATGCGAATGGTCGATCAAACACCTAGCAGGCTGCCTCGCTCTACTCCGCTGCTCGCAACTTCGCCCACCCCCATGCAGACATTTCTGACACTGCTCGCCCTGTAATGTCCTGCTTGGATTGCTTTCGCGGAGTTATCTCCAACAGCCATCCAAGTGGAAAGGAGCTCACGATCCCTGGTGTCAAGACGTATGTCGCAGAGCCTGCAGCCGGTGTGCCCCCCAAGAGCCTATTTTCGTCATAACGGATGCCTTTGTTTGGTCCTTTGTAAACAGTCGCACTTTGTGCGATCACTACGCAAGGGGAGGTTTCTCGCTATACTGTTTTGATTCTATGAACGGTCCCTTTCGTCCCGCCTACGTGGCTCCGCATGCTGACGTTTATGCGGCACTCCAGCTGTGCTTAACATCGCCAAGAGGATATTGAGTAAAGGATGCTGGCTCACTGCCATTTTCGTCAAGCCGTTTTACTTACTGCAGGCCCTGTGCCATGCAGTCCTCTGGATGTACACATGCAGCCCCCCAGAAACTGAGTCTGGCGCAATTGCGTACTTTCCGGTCTTGCACACCTCGCGCCCTCCTCCTGGCACCAAAGGCAAACAGCTGAGGATTGGCGCAGCCAGATTTCGCTGGGCCGGCAAGCACACCGTCAAGCTTGCAAAGGACGACCCCAGGCATCGTGTGACTCGACACTCTTCTCAGAGCCTCTGCTCCGGCCCGCAGCCGCTGATTGACGCCGCTTTCGTAGCACATCCGACTTATATCAAGGTGCCGGACGATGTCAAGGCTATCAAGATTCCGATTTTCTGGGCCGTTGGTGAGTCAGACATGCAGATGGGAGCGGACGACATCGCCAAGGTGAAGGCTATCCTGGAGCGCAAGACGGATGCCGAGCATAATGTGCAGATTATACCCGGTGTCAAGCATGGCTTTGCGACACGCACGCGTCCAGAGGACAAGGCGCAGCTGGTAGCGGCAGAGCGGGCGGAGGAGCAGGCCATGTCATGGTTTTCACGGCGGTTTACTTGGGCACATGGTTGCATATTAGTATAAATGTTAATACATGTGTTGAAATACAACTTGCATATATTATATTCCATAAGAAACATGGCTTCTTATCTCAAAGCTAGTTACGGAGTGGATCACGCAACTGCCTGACTTGGCACTCATGAGATGGTATATTGATATAGATAGGCGTGCGGCTTGTGCCTTCACGATGGCGCCCTTAGATGATGGCGGCCACGCACCAGCCGCCAACCATACTCGGTTTTTTGGCCCAAAGTTAGGCTATTCAGTCAATAACATCCGCAAGCCTGTCACGAGTTACCTGGCGCGTCAGGGGCTTGGTAAAGGGAGGCTAAATTGCGCACCTAAAATAGCACCGTGATCGCCCAAGCTAGCGCCAGCAAATGCCGGCACTTGGCTGGCTCCCTGGGGCTCTGCCTGGTGGCGCAGCCCTGTTTCGTGTCTGCGAAGGCACCTTGCATGAGGAACAGGCAGCCTACCCTACATTGCAATTGTCCTGGGAGACTGATGAATGTGAGCAGCAAGAATACTTCTTTCAGCTATTCCACTCGTGCAGGCGATAATAAAGACTCTAGGCAGCTTTTGAAAGTGAACATGACAATTGTCCAGGTCGGTAGCCATGACATTTGTGGGCGTTGTTTCGGGCTGACGTTTCGGATGGTGAAGCTTCCGGGGCCCGCGGTGGTAAGGGACGAGGAACAGCCAGGCTCGGAGACAATGGCAAGGCAGAGGGCAATCTTTATTTAAAGCAGATCAATATCCACTGACTGGCAAGTGTCTTGCCTCGTAGCTTTTGTACTGCACACATTTGACTCTTTCGCCGTCTCGAAATCCCAACTGCGTCATTCTCTTTGCGCAGTGACATTGCGACTCCGGATCCGCACGGTCGTTGCTAGCTTGAACGATTCGACACAATCTAGTCCATTGGCGGCGCAATGCGATCAGACTAGGAGAATGCGCAAAAGTATACAAGCGTGACTACGCAATTGCAATTGCCTACATTATACAGCAATCGCAGAAGCAACACGGGCTAAGCACGGCCGTCTACAGAAAGCTCCCACATCACCGACTTTCCACCGAACCGGCGCGGCGCCGAAAAGAAGAAGCGATGCCGAAAAAGTCGAGCTTCACGACCGTGACCCCTCTGCCCGCGGGCATGACGCGCGCGGCGGCCGTCGCCTTTCTGCAGGACCACCCGGCCATGATTGACCTGAACCCGCTGGTGACGGGGCGGCAGCGCATCCCGCCGCCGGCCAGCGCGCCGGCCGACGAGCGCGGATGCGCGTGGTACCTCGTCACCGACAAGATTGCCTACCTGCCGGGCGGGCTCGCGAGCGGCTCCGTCAGCTACCGGTGCGCGTTCCTGGACCTGGCGGGCGTGGGCCTGCAGACGCACTGCTACGCGCCGCTGGGCGTGGACCTGCGCACGCGGTGGTCCGTCGGCGGCAGCGCGCCGGGCG
>JAPFRW010000390.1:0-32795 GCA_030778065.1 Akanthomyces uredinophilus
CTTTACGTGGACGCCGCAGACGACGGCGGCGCTGCTGGCCATCCTGGTCGGCGCGCCGCTGCGCATGGGCGCGTTTGGCGGCCTCGGCGCGAGCTTCACGTACGGGCTGGCGCGGCCGCGCGGCGGGCGGCTGGTGACGACGGGCCTCTACGCGCACGCGCAGCACCCGGGCTACGCGGGCATGGCGCTGGTGGCGGCGGCGGGCGGCGCCGTGTTCCTGCGGCCCGACGGCGGCGCCGCGGCGTGCCTGGTGCCGGCGAGGTGGTGGCCGCTCGCGCGGGCGTGGAGCGCGACGGCGCGCGCGGGGGCGGCGCTGCTGGCGGCGCGGCAGATGGCGACGAGGGTCCGCCAGGAGGAGGCGATGCTGAGGGAGCTGTTTGGCAGGGAGTGGGAGGAGTGGCATGCGAGGACAAAGAGGTTCGTCCCGGGATTGTTCTGAGGGGAAGGGGGGAAGGCTGAAGTACGAGCATGTGGTGTGGGATTGTGGATGGAAAAGGCTTAGAGACAGGATGAGATGGTGCTGGCAACAGATGGAAGAGTTTTCGACGATGGGAGTCTCGGAAAGCGTGAATTGATTGATTGATTTGACTAGAATGGGAATATAAACTATAGCAAAAGATTTCATGACACAATATATAGCGCCCTTGATGATATTTAGCAATTCATAAAGAATAGACATCCTCGCAAGGACTTGCAGAGAACTCCTGGTCTACTCAACATGAACCTCATAGGGTTAGTGACCGGGCAATCCTAGGATTGAGCTAACATTTCCGTTCTTCTACAGGTCTGCTGCGATGATGCGAGCCGTAGTCTTGAAAGCGTCTTCGTCGGGAAGCGAAATAGCCCCGAAGATTTCCCATATTTTGGAATAAGTAATGAAATCTCTTGTGGGTGGAAGCCGTCATGAGATCGTCGAGGTCATTAATGCAGTCTCGTTTCTTGCCATACTCGATGCGGAGAAGGCGACAGTGCTGGCAGTCCAGGCTGTAATGTTGCAGCTTCAACGTGTTTCGTGTCGATGCTCTGGAGTAGCTATCATCTAGAACTGGCTCCAGAGTAGGCTTTCCCGGGATACAAGGTCAACAGACTGATCATGGTCGATATATTGCCACAAATTTATCCCTCTGGCTCGACGAGTTAACTCTATTTCCCAGTCGCGCCCGTTAGGTGGTTTGTTGAGCTTGTGGTGAAGGGGTAAAGATGAAGCTTTCACGCGTGGTGATTTAGGAGCAGAAAAGGAGACTCCATCGTCGTTGTAGTCCATAATAGAATACCGCATGTGGCACAGCGCAAGGAAAACCTCTTTATAAATTTTTGAACGATCAGGAAGAGCCGGTTCATATTGATCTGCTTGATCTGCTAGGCCTCACAAAGGCCTTGTTACTTGTACAAATCCATTGTCTGCTTGACAGCTGGTGCAGTGCCCCGCTGCACTGCGCCGACAGCGCTGTGACGCGCTCCTTGGCCACTTAAACGCGTTTCCCCGTGAGCCCATCTATAATTTTTTCGAGCTGCCTCAAACCACCTCTTTTTATATATTGCCCTCTTCACTTTTTACCTCTGCTGACCAAATCTACACTTTGAACCTTTCTTTCCTGCACACGATTCATTTCGCACATGTCTGTCGATTGCCCAATATGCAACAAGCCCGTCAAGCCCTCCGAGATCAATAGCCACATCGACTCTGGCTGTGCGAGCTTCATCATCGACAAGGAGTCGCCACCCTCGACCGACACCAACGGCACGACCGCCTCACCACAGCAGCAGCAAGCGCCGCCGACGACACAAAAACGAAGTGCTTCAAGCTTCTTCTCCACGCCCGCGCCGAAACGACAGCAGCCGAATGGAGACGCCAAGCTCGTGACGCCGGTGCCGCTCATTGGCAAGAAGCGCGGCTTCGACGAGGGCCCCGGGGCGAGCGACGCCAGCATAAGCCCACCCCTACCGAGAGTCGGCGACCTAAACGAGGTGCCGCCAGTCAACGGCGCCAGCGTCGATGAAGCAGCACCGGCAGCACCGGCACCGCCCGCGGCCGCCACGACGCCAGAGAACGGCAAGCTGGTCAAGCGCACCAAGCTCAGCAAGGCGGCGCCGCTGGCCGAGCGCATGCGGCCGGCGACCCTCGACGACGTGTGCGGGCAGGAGCTCGTCGGCCGCAACGGCGTGCTGCGCTCGCTCATCGAGTCGGACCGCGTGCCGTCCATGATTCTCTGGGGCGGCGCCGGCACGGGCAAGACGACGATTGCGCGGTGCATCGCGCACGCCACGGGGCGGCGCTTCGTCGAGATCAACGCCACGAGCTCGAGCGTCGGCGAGTGCAAGAAGCTCTTCCAGGAGGCCGCCAGCGACCTCGCCCTCGCCGGCCGCCGCACAATCATCTTTTGCGACGAGATTCACCGCTTCAACAAGGCCCAGCAGGACGTCTTCCTGCGGCCCGTCGAGGCCGGCACCGTCACCCTCATCGGCGCCACCACCGAGAACCCCTCGTTCAAGGTCGTCCACGCGCTGCTCTCCCGCTGCCGCACCTTTACGCTGCAGCCCCTCGGCGCCGACGACGTCGCCGCCATACTGCGGCGCGCCCGCGACGCCGAGGTGGCCGCCGGCGCGTGCCCGCCCACCACCGAGCTCGTCGACGACGACATGCTGCGCTACCTCGCGCGCTTCGCCGACGGCGACGCCCGCACCGCGCTCAACCTGCTCGAGCTCGCCCTCTCGCTCACGGCGCGGCCCGGCATGACGCAGGACGGCATCAAGGCGGCCCTCACCAAGACGCTCGTCTACGACCGCGCCGGCGACCAGCACTACGACACCATCTCGGCCTTTCACAAGTCGGTCCGCGGCGGCGACGCCGACGCCGCCCTCTACTACCTCGCGCGCATGCTGCAGTCGGGCGAGGACCCGCTCTTCGTCGCCCGCCGCATGGTCGTCATCGCCTCCGAGGACGTCGGCCTCGCCGACGCCTCGCTGCTGCCCCTCGCCACGGCCGCCTACACGGCCGCCCAGCAGATTGGCATGCCCGAGGCCCGCATCCCCCTCGCCCACTGCGCCGTCGCCCTCTGCCTCGCCCCCAAGAGCACCCGCGCCTACCGCGGCCTCAACAATGCCTACACGGCCCTGCGCGAGCCCGGCGTCGCCGCCCTGCCCGTGCCCCTGCACCTGCGCAACGCGCCCACCAGGCTCATGCGCGACCTCGGCTACGGCGCAGAGTACAAGTACCCGCCCAACTACCGCGACGGCCGCGTCAGCCAGACCTATCTGCCGGAGGAGCTCCTCGGGCGCCGCTTCCTAGAGGACAGGGACCTGGGCACCGAGGTGGACCCCGACGTGGTCGTGAAAGACGACGGGCCAAAGGCCTGAAGAACAGAAATGGGAAAGAAGGGGAAGATGACAGGGAAACGGGTAAAGGGGAGTTCATTCTAGCATTCATGGCGCTTCGAATTCTGCAACACAAAATTCATTTATAGGAGACATGTCAGCATTGGTTGCTGAAGGGTTTGTAAAAAGAATTGGAAAACAAAATTCCAATAAAATGTTGTACATTTCAATCAGTGTTCCCGGCTGCATTTCACACCTGCGCCATTCTAATGATACAATGATACAAAACGACGACACCCATGCTACAAACGCCACGATGATATGGTATATACGCTACTCTTCCGTGAGATCAATTATGGAAACGTCGCTCCACCGGGTCACTTTGCCCTTTATGTTGGACCCAGCCAGCTTAGCCTCTTCTCGGGCAATCACATCCTCCCTCTCCTCCAAGTCGACTTCGATTTCGCACAGCGTTCCCGCAGCGCTGGAGACGAGCAACTCCTTCCTCCGCGACGGCGTGGGACTGCCACTGCCATCACCGCTTGCAGCCTGGCTCTCTTGAGACCGACGTTTGCTGGGTGACGAGGGCTCTTGCGTTACCATGTCGGATATGGACAGTAGCGATGTATCAGTATCAAACGGATCATCAAGCCACGGCTTCTCCGCCACGGGCGGTAGAGCCGGCGGCACCTTGAATGTTTTTCGGGACGTAAAGACATCCAATGAGGTTTGTTTAAACTTGGGAGGGGCATGCTTTGTCGCTGCAGGCTTAGTCGTCTTTTCCAGCCGCCTCGACCCAGCCTTTAGCCTCGACGGCGAAGGAGCCGCGGCAGGTTGCGGACGTAAGGGGCTAGCATTCGTCGGAGGCTGTTGGGTAGTGGCCTGAGAGCAGGGTGCGGTAGATGGCGGTGACGAGCGGCAGGGAGGACTGGACGAAATGACAATGGCTTCGGAATAGACAGTGCTCTGGGAAAGTCTAGGCGACATGTGTAAGCGAGCTGCGTCCTTGTCTGGGCTGCCTGCAGCAGAGGTGTCGGTCTGCTTACTTGGAGATCGCGGGGGCGTCGTGGGTGGTCGAGGCAGTGGAGGCAGCTCCTGAGATTGTATTATGGCGTCGATGGAAGAAGAGGGCACGTTCTTCGGAGGCGATGGCGAATTTTCTTTGGCGACATTTTCTGTCGCCGGAGTCGACTTCTTCGTGATTCGAAAGAAGCTGTCGATGGCACCTTTCGGCATCCCAGTGTCCTTGGCCGGTTTCGCGGCCTTCTTCGGCATCTTCTTCTTTGGGGACTTTCGAAGAGCCTTTGCGGCTTCCGCCATCTCGAACTTGTTGATTGATTCGGGGGCATAATGCCTCGCGACGTCTTCCAATACCCAGGCCAGTTCAGGAACAGTTACATCGAAAGTCTGCGGCGTCTTGGCCTCTGTTCCCTGTGATGGGGCAAATTCGTCATCGCTGTTCAGTGCGAGCCCGTCCCTCCCATAGTTGATGTTCTCTGCCACCTCGGTTGACAAGTCTATCGGCACCACCTCTTGAGGTATATATGATAGCCGTAATTCTGGAGTGGCGTCGGTGCTGAAATGAGTGCGGCGTTTTGAAATGTCTTGGATGAGATTGCGGGATTGCTTCATGTTCTGGACGAGCATCGCTTGACCCATCACCCGAATGAACTTGACAGCGCCTTCCCGGTAGTCCCAATCAAATGTCTCGCGCGAAAACTCGCGAAGAGAGTCCAAATCAACATTCTTATGTTGGTATACCTTCTGCCGGATCGTTTCCAGATTGTTTTGCGGCGAAACAACTGGGTGGGTATAATATCGCAATACTTCCATGTTTGGAAAATCTTCAGGAATGTGCAAGCTTTTGTGTTTTGTGCGAAAATGGCCACTTTCATTGGTGGTGAGCTCGTGGCGCAGCTCTGCTCTCCATGCGTCGATGCTGTCCGTATCTGAAGCCTTGAGTCTACAAAGAGACTTGCCGAAACCAGCATTGGCAGCTTCGCAGGCAACCTTGACACCGCAGCCAGGAATTCCGTCGGGAAGGTAGTCTCCACCACTCATCAGGGCGACCAACACCATGCCCTGCCTGTCCAAGCCGTGATTAGCAACAGCAGCTGCGTCGTAAAGCGAGACGTGTGTAGGTGCAGTCGCAGTCTTGCCCTCGGAGGACCAATTCCGCAGCGTTTTTGTGCAGCCAAACATGATTGTGTCGACATCTTCGCTCAGCACAGCATCTACAATGCCATGGCGTTGCAGCAGTGCGCATTCTGCCTCTGCTTCGCCCGGCGCATCCAACACGGGTAAGCCAAACAAGCGAATCAGGCGCTTGGCCTGTGAATTTGCAACACCATCGCCGCGACCGGATCTCTTGTTCCGCTTGGTTGTAGGTTTATTGGGACCGTCGAATACAAAGACTGGCTGGATGGGAATGGCGAGCAATCGTACAAGTCGGTAGAAGAGGGTTCGAATGGCGGGATTCGTGCCACCTGAACTCGCCTGGTCAGTATATATACATAATGCACATTGATTCTGAGCGCACCTCTTGCAGCCTGTGCCTGAAACTGCCAGATGGCGACGTCGACAGCAAGCCGTAGCGGGCGGCCTTCTGCCTTTAATGTGTCGGCCGCGAGTTTGGACAGTGACAAGCGCTGGCCAGAGCCAAGCTCTCCATAGATGCTAAGGCTGTTAGACAATTGACAAGAACGAAAAGAGAAGCAGCATACCCTTTGATACCCATCAGGATGTCATATTGGCAAGATAGCAGTCGTTGGCGGCGGAATTGCGTGAGCCGCCTGACGTTAATGTAGTTACAGAGTTCACGCGATGGCCTTGGCCCGCCGCGTTGCTCTGGTGAAGGCGCTGGTTGTTGACTTTGCTTGTCGGTGGAGCGGCGCCTAAATCTGCCGGCCGCCGCCAGCTGACAGTGGGCGCTGTTAGCCATCTCAGCGGCCCGCCAGGGGCTTCGGCGCCGGCTTCACTGAAGCTCCCCCATCTCAGCACCAACACGCTTCTTTAATGACGCTGCCGCGCCAACTTCGGCATCATGGCATCCGGACACGGCCCGGCCCTGGCCCATAGGAGTGTATCCAATATACGGACGGTCTCAGGCCAGCAGTCGACACCCTCAACACCACATACGCCGCCACGCGCCACCTCAGGCTCGTATGGCTCGCCAGCCAGCATTCGCGCGGATGACGATTTTCTGCTCATTGAAATCGGATCTCGCAATGTTCGAATCGGTTTCGCTGGTGACAGCGTCCCAAAAGCTGTAATGTCGAGCGGGCCACGGGAGCAACGGCGTGCTGGCGACTTTAGGCAGTGGACAGGATCGGAAGCGCTCAGAGAAAGTTGGGCTCCCGAGTATGAGATTTGGCGGTATGACCTGCGAGACTTTGATCTAGGTTTATTCCAAGATAAACTCGAAAGAGTCTTGCGTGATGCTTTCACACGGTACGCGACTAGGACACTTATAGCTTGACAAGCGCTAATTCGCAATTAGACATCTGCTCATTGACTCACGGCCACGAAGAGCTGGCCTGGTGCTGGATTCTGCAGTGCCCATACCGCTTCTGTCATCCGTTCTTGATATTCTCTTCACAAAATTCCAGGCACCGCTAGTCTCTTTGCTAGCTTCCCCTACAATGACGACAGTAGCAGCAGGCGTCCGCTCATCGCTGGTGATTGACATGGGCTGGTCCGAAACTGTTGTCACAAGCGTCTACGAATACCGCGAAGTCAAATGTACTCGCAGTATCCGAGGAGGAAAGAATCTCCTCAATAAAACTTACAAATTATTGCACAATGTCATCACCGGCAAGGAAGACGAAGAAGAATCGCGCGAATCTGACCACGTCATCGCCTTCTCCGAATGCGAAGATATCATGTGTCGACTCATGTGGTGCCGAGGAGCAGCATTCAAATCTACACAGCGACAGTCAGCACAACTGGACACTGTGGTGGAACAGGACGAGACGGAAGTGGACGCATCTCATACACGAGGAAATGCTAGAATTCCACTGCACTCGACCAATCCGCCAAAGAATATCGAGCTGTCTTTTGAGAAATTGGCAGATGTATGCGACGAAGTCATGTTTGACCCTTCGGCAAACCCGTCCGCTTTCGATGATCATGAGCTGCCTCTACATTGGCTGGTATATCAGCATCTGCTACAATTACCACTTGATGTCAGAGCTATATGCATGTCTCGCATCATGTTCACTGGTGGCTGCTCGAATATCTTGGGCATCAAGGAAAGGCTGTTTGACGAAGTCTCTAGCATCGTTGATAAGCGCGGCTGGACTCCAGTTACTGGAAAGGGTGTCGATCGTCTACGAAACAGTACACAAGTTCGTCGCAGCAGCGCAATGTCACGGCCTACCGAATCTCCCGCCCCTTCAGAATCAAGCGATGATACCGAGCGATCTCAATCCCGGCCAAGCTCCATAGCTACGCAAACGGAAGAGGACGCCATTGAGGCAAAGCTGGCCAGGAATCGAAAGGTCTTACCGCAATTTCAAGGACAGCTGCGTGTGCTTCATTCTTTGGGTCCTTGGGCCGGCGCCAGCTTGCTCTGCCAGCTCAAGATTCCCGCCATGGCAACAGTCGACAAAGAGCTCTGGTTACAGCAGGGTGCGGGCGGAGCATCGCGCCCCGGCGATGTCGACATTAAGATGCAGCAGAGACAAAGTATGGGAGCGGGGGGGCTGATAAGAGCAAGCGGCGGTCACCATGTAAATTGGACGTTGGGGCTTTGGGGGTCTACATGAGCGAAGCTTTTGGCCAGTGTATATCAAGAGGCAGTATCGACGTACCACCGCCCAGCGGTATTAAGAGAAATATAGCCAATAGAAAAGTAAATAAGCAAATCAGAATCTTATGAAAGAACTCTGAACAATTTTTCGTGGTTTTGTCGACTGGCGAGACTGTCCCCAGATATAACACTCGGCTAATTGCATAAAGCTCTCCTGGCCAAGTCAGCTCACCTCCAACTTGGAACTCGACAAACCTCAAAAGCATATAAAACACATCAACAGTCCATCATGCAAAGGGCCATTAAAAGGCTGAATTGCTCGTCGCTGAAGCTGGCGACGCGGCCGGCGTCGCAACGGGGCTACGCATCGGCCAAGCGCCCGTCCAACGGGCCCAAGCCCGCGCTCGACATCAAGCACATCCGCCAGCACCCGGAGCTGTATGAGACGACGTGCCGGGAGCGCCTGTACACGGCGCAGGCCGAGAACCCGGCCAAGATTATCGCGCTGAGCGAGCAGCTGGTGCAGCTGCAGCACAGCGGGCGCGGCCTGCGCGAGCGCGCCAACCTGCTGCGGCGCGTGCTGGCCAACCCCGCGACGCTCACCGACGACAGCACGCTGGGGGAGCTCAAGGCGCTCAGCCGGGAGGAGCTGCACGCCGACGCGCGGCGCATCAAGGAGGAGCTGGCCGTCATCGTGCAGGCCGAGACGGACGCGCAGCGGGCCGTCGAGGAGCTCGCGCTGCAGCTGCCCAACCTCACCAGCGCCGAGACGCCGCGCGGGCCGGAGCCGCCGCGCGTGCTGACGTACATCAACGAGCGGCCGCTGTTTGACGAGGAGGGCCGCAGCAGCAGCAGCGGCAGCCGCAACATCTGGCGCTCGCACGTGCACATTGGCGCCGAGCTCGGCATCCTCGACTTTGCCAGCGCGTCGCAGACGTCGGGCTGGGGCTGGTACTACCTGGTGGGCGCGGCGGCGCAGCTCGAGCAGGCGCTCGTGCAGTACGCCCTCGCCGTCGCCACGCGCCACGGCTGGACGCAGGTCGCGCCGCCCAGCGTCGTCTACGGCCACGTTGGCGCCGCGTGCGGCTTCCAGCCGCGCGACCAGCACGGCGAGCAGCAGGTCTACGCGATTGCGCAGTCGGCCGAGGACGCCGCCGCCGGCGTGCCGCCGCTCGCCCTCGCCGGCACCTCAGAGATTCCCCTCGCGGCCATGAAGGCCATGACGACGCTCGACACGGCGGATCTGCCGCTGAAGCGCGTGGCCGCGTCGCGGTGCTACCGCGCCGAGGCCGGCGCGCGTGGCGCCAGCACCCGCGGCCTGTACCGCGTGCACGAGTTCACAAAGGTCGAGATGTTTGCGTGGACGCGCGCGGACCCGGACGAGGCGCAGGACGTCTTTGACGAGATGCTCGACATGCAGACCGAGATTGTCGGGTCGCTGGGACTGCACGCCCGCGTGCTCGAGATGCCCGCGGCCGACCTCGGCGCCTCGGCCACGCGCAAGGTCGACATGGAGGCCTGGTTCCCGAGCCGCCAGGAGCACAGCGACGGCTGGGGCGAAATCACCTCGGCCAGCATGTGCACCGACTACCAGACGCGCCGGCTGCAGACCCGCGCGAGGCCCGGCGGCAGCAGCGGCGGCGGCGGCGGCGGGAGCTCGGACGCTCCGTTCCCTTGGACGCTCAACGGCACGGCGCTGGCGGTGCCGCGCGTGCTGGCCGCGCTGCTCGAGGTCGGCTGGAACGAAAAGGCCAAGACGGTGACGATTCCGGAATGCCTGAGGCCGTGGATGGACGGGCGCGACAAGATTGGCCCGCCGACGCCTCGCAAGTCGTCCAGCAAGAGTGTATAAAAACTGGCATCTTTCTAAGATCTGGTGGTGGGAGGTGGCTTCTTTGATGCTTTACGTGTGTACTATCCTTCTGCTGTATGAATATTTAGATTGGACTGGCATCTTCAGTCCCGGTTTGCCATGAACCATTGAAAATAATACCACTTTTGATTGTAACTATTTCAAAATTTATCCACTGAAACATGACGCTATCTACCGTTTGTCTGGGGTATTGTTTGCAAATAATGATGAATAACGATTTGAATCATGAGATGTCGTTGGCTCGTCAAAGAAAACCCGCACTTCCCTCACCGCGGCGGGGGACTAATCGAGTTCCAGGTATGGCGCGTGCTTATCGTCTTTTTGCGTATGTTGAGCATTACGTCGTGCTCCATCTTGATAATGTCCTTTTCGAGGTCCTCGTCGTCGCGCGCGTACTGCGCCTCCTTGTGCTTGTCGTACCAGATCCAGATGCCCACAATGGCGGCCGTGATGGGAATGGTGAGGAGAAAGTAGACCCAGAGCTTGTCCGATATGACCGGGTCGGCGGCTGTTTTTTTTTTCAGCCTCCAAGTCAGTACGATGATGCTCATCTTCTCTTTTTTTTTTTTCTTGTCTGTTTCGGGGCGAGAGGAGAAACTTACAGGACTGAAAGTTGAAAAACGTCATGCTGAATACAGACGCGAGAAAGGTGCCGGGGAGAAAGAGCGTGCCGAGCAGGGAAATCGTCTTCATGGCGGTGCTGTCGCGCTTGCTGGCGTGGGCGATGCGGCGCTGCTCTCCGGCGATTTCGAGGTTGAGACGGGCTTCTCGCTGCGACATGATGTTGTAAAGCTATGCGCCCACGAGGGTTTTCTGTCAGTCTCTCTTGCATTCTCCCTTGAACAATTCTCTCAACCGCAACAAAGAACAAGAGACTTACCGCTTCTCTCTGCACCTTGAGCCGCTGCAGGGTCGTGTGTATGTAATTCTCCAGCCCCGTGAGCTTGACCTTGTAAAAGTCCATGCGCGCCAGCATGGACCGATGCAGTCTGTCCAGTTCCCTTCTGTGCCTCTCCCTCGCGACCGCCGCCTCTTCCTCGCCACCCTGCCCCCCCTCCCCGTCCGTCCTCGCCGCCGCCGCCGTCGCCTCGTGCATGTCCTTGAACATGGCCATTGCCTTTTCCATCTCGAGCGTCAGCGCCATGTACGCCTGGGGCCGCTTCCAGAGCACGTTGGAGTGGCACTCGACCAGGTCGCGGTTGAGGCCGTCGACCTCGAGGCGGCCGTTTTGAAAGTACTGCGCCTCGACCTCGACCTCGTCGCGCATGCTGACGGCCTGCTCGAGGTGCCGCAGCCAGTCGCGCGCGTCGCGCTGCTTCTGGTCGTTGGCGGGCGACAGGTCGTGCGCGAGGATTATGGTCGGCAGCAGCAGCGGGTGGCCGACCTGCGCGGCGCACGCCCGCACGTGCTTGAGCGCGCCGACGACGTCCGACGACGGCGTGCCCTTGACGAAGCCCGACGTGACGCCCGTGGCGAAGCGGTGCGACAGCATCATCTCCCAGCCGCGCGTCCGGCCCTTTTTGCGGACGTCCGACTTGCGATGCAGAATGTCTGTGGCATGGGGGGACAAGAGAGAGTTAGCCTGGGCGAGTTTCGGTGGTGGTGGTGGCATGAGCTTGCAAAGTGACACGTACGAAGATGGGGATCAGCGTCGTCGTGATCATACGAAGTCCAGAAGAACGGGCCCACGACGGACGTGGTCTCTATCCCGCGAAAGGGCAAGCGGAGAACCCGCACCATTTGCTCATAGGCATCTTTGGGGAGGGACAGGACCTTGGGCATAAAGGTGTCTTTGTCCTTGGCATCGGTTTGGACGCTGCAAGCTGGTCAACACGAGTCCATACACGCACAGTCGGCCTGTATTCTCTCCCTCCCTCTAGCACTTACATGAGTCGCATGCCACTTAAAAGTGTCGTTCCGGGCCGTGAAGTCGGCGGCGCAAACGCACCCTACCTGGGGTTAGCATCATCTCTTGGTCCGCCACACGTCGCCGCCGCAAGAAACGCACCCGCTGGAAAAGGAAATTCTCAAACTCATCCGGCGTTAGAGGGTGCTCCTCGCATGAATTGTGAAAAGGGTCCTGTATTCTTTGGTCAGTTTTGTTGAACCGCCTCCCCCCCCCCCCCATCCCTCCTGGGTTGAGTCGAGAGAGGCCGCCTACCGAGTAGTTAAAGATTTCCACATATTTCGTCTCCTCTTGCACCACACGGCACTCGTTGACATATTGCCGAAATAAATAGTCGTCCATCCTGTCCACCGGCAACCAAAAAGCGCGTCTCCCCGCAGCTGTCGTGTCACTGGTAGAAAACCCAAAAGACCGAGGGGGTCAGAAATAAAAGTTTCGGCGGCCGGCTCTCCTTGCGGGCCAAAAGAGGCTGGTGATAATCTCTGGCGTGTGCCGCTAGTCGCTCTACCCCCCAGCAAGTACAAGATTTGGACAGCGTGCAACAAAATGGTTCGAATCGCAACGCCAAGACACAGTTTCGGTCGCAAAAGGAATGGGGTGCAACAGGTAAAAGTCGAGTCTCAATTGTGAAAATCTCATCTCTGTACTCCGTAGGCCGCACTGGAGGGCCGTCTGTCCGCGCGGCTGATTGGCAGTGAGCTGTAGATCCCCAGCCTCCGCTGTCGTGCAGCATGGCTGCAGAAAAAAAAGTGCTTAACCTTTCCGTACAAAGTACAAGATGCGCCCACTTGCGGAGTGTCCTTTACAGCGGTCCCCCTGTCATGCTCACCGAATAGACTCGCCTAGAACCGAGGCCAGGTGGCCAGCCATCTGTTCATGCCGGTAATTCATCATGGACGACTGCGTATGGGCCATTCGTTACTCTGGCTGTCACTTGTGCTTATCAAGAGTCGGAAATTCATATTCAAGAGGTTTTTTTTTGGTCGGTTTCTTTTCCCATCTCGTCAACACGGTATAGATATTTGGTGATACAGATGCTTCTCATAGTGCATGTGTTTGAAGACTCGGAGCGCGCGGTCATGTGTAAACATGGACTTTGCCATCCTCTTAGCCTCCAATCGGTATTCGCCATCGGCCATCGCCCAAACAAAACGAAGCAAAACAAAAACATCATTGCCTGTTGATTCTCATGTCTTGCAACACAGTTCAACATCAAGGCTACTACGTCGACCGCCCTGCAGTCGATTGCGTCTGTCATTGTCCACATTCCCGTTCATCGTTGATTCATCGGCAGCTGGTTTAAAACTCGGTGAACAAGTGACCGTAACTAGCGGGAGTGTTAGCGTTTCAGAGCAAGATAGGGTTCAATGCAGGTACGTACTCGTCGTTTCCACCGGCGTGACCATACCCATCCGGATCCTCTGCATATCTGTCAAACTGGCTTGCGTCGCCCGTGCCAGCCTTGACTGGCGGCGTATACGGCGCGTCGATATCCTTTCTAGCCAATCGATCCCAGGTGACTTCAGCGAACCACGGGTGGTTCTTGACATCGGCGGGGCCACTGTAGAGGTTGCCAAGTCTCTTGGTCAGGTCTGCCGTGATGAGCCGTTCAAGCAGGTTTTGGGCATCCGCATTTACGTATGCGGGATATTTAACTTTGCCCTTGAGAATGTTCTCATATATTCTCATTGGCGAGCCGCTATCCCAGAATGGCGTGTAGCCGCACAGCATTTCGTAGATGAGGATACCAAGAGACCACCTAGCAGCAATTAGCCATCAGTACTGGCTGGGAAGCAAGTTCCGATATTCTTACCAGTCTACAGACTTGTTGTAGCCCTTGTTGGAAACGACTTCGGGGGCCAAATAATCAGGAGTGCCACACAGCGTCCATGTCTTGTCCGGGACACGCTTGGCAAAACCAAAGTCGGTGATCTTGAGATGCCCATGCCGATCAAGCAACAAGTTTTCCGGCTTCAAGTCTCTATAGATGATGTTTTTCGAGTGCATGTACTCGAGCGCTAGGGTGGCTTCGGCAGCATAAAACTTGGCAACGGGGTTGGGGAAGCGCTATTTGCGCGTGTTAGCTTGAAATGTCGGTACTGCTGGTTGGGCACTGGTTGCATCTTACACCGGATTTTCTCAGCAGAGAAAAAAGCTCGCCACCTTCGACAAAGTCCATGACCATGTAGAGGTTCTTCCAGTCCTGAAAGGTACCCCAGAGGGTGATGAGGAAGGGGTGCTTGACATCACTGAGCATGCGGCGCTCGTCGTTGGTATGTTCCACCTGCTTCATCTTGACAACCTGAGCTTTTTTCAAGACCTTGATGGCGTAGAAACGTTGATTATGCTTGGACTGGACGAGGTGCACTCGGCCGAAACTACCGGTGCCGAGTGTTCTGAGGATATCAAAGTCGGTCAATGAGTATTTGCCCTTTGTGGTGCGCGGCTGGGATATAGAGGCCTGCTGCTGGTGATGGCCTTGGTGTTGCTGCTGCATCTGCTGAGCCTGCTGGTAGACAGGCACCTGGTGCTGCTGGTGTTGAGATTGCATGACGGCGCCAGGGACAGGATGAGCCTGCTGCTGCTGTTGTCGAAGACGCTCGGGGTCGGTGCCAGGGCTCTCGCTGGCGGCATGGAGGTTCTGAGGGATGAGGTTGGCGGGATAGTGGGAGTTGGGATAATTGTTATTGTTCGCAGCGGCAGCGTCGGGTTGCTGGGTGTTCATTAGGTTGCTGATTGTAGGGAGGTTTTGGTGTTGGAGGGTCCCTGCCCCTCCGTACGTGGGATTCATCTGGGATTGTTGGTGCTGCTGCTGCTGCTGCTGCTGTTGCTGGGCGGTGGCGGTTTCGCTAGCAGCTTGCGCTTGCTGCGGGGAGGTTGCGGTCGTCGAGGCTGGGATCGAGTTCGGGGCGACGCCGTGGCTGGGCGGACTTGCCTGAGACGATGCGGCGGCGGCGGCAGCGCCAGCAGACTGGCGGGAAGAGTCAAAGGGCTTCGAGTTTGTGGGCGCAACCGGGCTGGTGGGGTTTGATGACGACGGATCAGAGGTGCCCTCTCTCGTCCTCTTCTTTTTCAAAAAGCCTAAGCTAGGCATGTGGTGAGAGGGTGCTGGTGCGCGGTTTGCTTCCCAGGGGAGGGCGGGGAAGGGTGAATTGGCTGTTTTGCCGCAGTGAAGCAAGTCGACGGGCCGGCCAATGGCTTAAACTAATGGGATCGACTGCGCAGGCCGAAGCAAAGGTTGAGAAAGGAGGACGACGGCGGGAATCGGCAAAGCGGGGTGATGAGAGAGAGAGAGGGAGGGACAGAAGTAGCAGAAGAGCTTTTGGTACCGGAGCTGGGCTGCCGGCAAGTATCCTTCTAGGTTGGGTAGCAAGCTGAATTTGAATTGGGCGCAGACGGCGAGAGATGCGGCTGGAACAGGATACTACAGCATGAGGCGAAGTCAAGAATCCATGTGCTCTGGACTTTTCGATGGGGGAGTGAGAGGAGATGAGCTAAAGAGAGGAGCGGGCGACGAGCCAAAAGGTTGATTGACACCAAAGGTGGTGGTGGTGGTGGTGGTGTTGAAGGTGGAGGAGAGAGGAAGATGCGGGGGTGTAGAGGGGTACCTGACTCGACCACCCAAAACTGCGCTAATTGCATGTACCTCGACTGTACTCCGTAGCTTGAGCCACTGCTTTAGTCTTGGCCCGACGAAGAAGCAACACCACCGTCACCAGTAGCTTTCCGGATGAGGACTTGCAACACTGGCGGTTGCGGTCGAGACTAGCCGGCACTGTGACTAGCTGATGACCAGGCGCAGCAGTAAATTAGCAATTGCACCAATTATCATCACGGTCATTATTACCAGCATCATCCAACGCTGCAGATAAAGCTCATATCCTCCCCTTACACTTCAAGTACACATGGACACGCAGGAAGTAGCTCAAAGCCACAGCGCATGTCAGCGGAGCAGCCCGCTCGACTTGCAGCAGCAGGGCTACCATCCACCAGCCTTGACCTAGTTACATACCACCTACCTGCTGTAGCTCCCTGCAAGTGGGACGCCATACCTACCTTAGGTAGGTAGCTACCTCTCTACTGAATACGCACCCGTCTCGAACCGCGCCCGCTTCCAATTGAGCTGGAAAAGTGTTGCAAGAGATGCAACATGGCTTCAATGTCCCCCATCACAAACGACAATAGCCACATTCCTCCTGCGTTGATCCCTCAGCCGGAATTGGCCCTCGAGCCCGAGTCCTGATGGAGCGATCCCTAATGGGGAGTGCCGCTGCACTGACGTGACTGATCTGATGAGGCTCCCGCTGGAGCCCACTGGAGCTTGTGCTACCCGACCTGCTGCACCTGTGTACCTACCTAGGTAGACACGGTAGGTACCGCGCTGGGTACGGCAACACATGCCGTCCCAATTGCTACGATACTTGGATAGCGCCCGGCCGGCAGCTCCCATGGTAGTTGGCTTCAGTTTGGCGACGGGCAGGACCACGAAGGAGACACTTGGCATCCCAATGGGCACAGAAACACGTAGTTGTCTCGGTTCTTAGATCTCGTTCCTTTCTTTTGCAACCGGCGCCAGTGTTTCATCTTCATGTTGCCTGCTTCGCTAGCACCAACAACATCATGGCAAGGTGGGGTCGGCCTTTCCACACCCGCCAAGGCCATCAATAGGCCGTGGCATCATATGCGCATATCGTTTAGCAGCCATTCGTAAAGCACGCGGAGCGAGAGATGACGGGCGAGTAAGTACGCAAATCGAGAACCAGGCTTGCACAAATACGCGGCAAATCTCAATGCGTGCCGTCTTCACAACGCCAGCTCACCTCGCCAATCACACAAACTTACCCTGCAACAACCAAAGGTCCTCCCTCTGAATGGTTACCACAACCGAGAGAGAAAGACCACGGCATGGATATCCACGACGATTCTATCATTGGTCGTTTTCAATGCTCAAGCCATCTGCCATCCGGTATTGGTACAGCTGCGTGGCGGTTTGCTTAGCGATCAAGAAGCTTTGTGCCGTTGGAAGCTTTTCCTCTTCCGGCGACATGCCATGCCACTTCAGTCAAAAAGCGCCGGTGGAAATACTACTCAACAACCAACTGTAACAATGGTTCCAAGATGCCGAGCGCTTGCCACGGCTAGAACAGCCCACCGGGAACAATCCCATACACCACCGGAAGCGGCAACTCCTGATCCAATTGTCCGCGGAAAGTACCAGCGTTCATCGTCACGCAACAAGACACAAGTGAGCTATCCATATTTTCCTTCATTTTCAACTTTATTACTCTGCGCCTCGTACACACAATCTCAACACCGCTCTCTCAGCATCGCATTGGAAGCATGTACTTCCCCAGCCGACAGAAATGCAAAACCTCACAATAGCAACAGCAAACTGCTCGCTTTTGGCTCCCCGCACATGCTATAACAAATAAACAGTCGACCCAGCTCAATCAGCTTCCTCGCTCGCTCCTGGTGCCAAGACACCGTCGTTGGCTTAGAAGCGATGGCTGCGGTACTTGGCTCGGTAGGCGGTGAAGCCGACGTACGCACCGCCGGCGGCGATGAAGAAGAGGATAATCTTGGTGAAGAACCAGGTCCACGAGCCGCCGCTCTTGGACGAGTAGCTGCTGTACGAGCTGCGGCCACCGCGGTTGCTGTTGGCGTTGTCGCGCTGCGCCGAGGGCGAGCCGGGGTTGGCGTAGAGGTTGTACGTCTTGACCGATACAATGTCGTGGTTGTCGCTGAGCTCGCCCGTCTCGGCGCTGAAGCCGAGGTACGCAATGTTGGGCAGCTGCGGGGGGCGGTCGACGTCAAAGCATGTCTGCCACTCGTCCTCGTTCTTGTACTGGAGCTCCAGCCGCAGGTACTTGTCCTGAAAGTACGTCAGGCGCAGCTTGGTCGGGACCGAGGCGTGGCGGATGCCGCGCGCCGAGCAGCCCGCCAGCTCGGCGTCCTTGCCGTCGTTGTTCTTGTCGTAGAACTTGTTGCCGTCGCTGTGCATCGCCATGACGTAGGGGAACACCACGCCGGGCCGGTTGTTCTTGTACGTGTCGATGAAGACGCCCAGGCCGTCAAACTTGTCGCTGCTGCCAAAGATGGGGCCCATCTCGCCGCGCTGGCGCGTCACCCACATAGCGAGACCGTCGCCAAACAGCTGGTTCTTGCCCGAGATTTTGAACTCGACCTCGACCTCCCAGTTGGTGGCCGTCAGCGGGACGCGCGAGAAGAGCCACCCGCTCTGCGAGGGGCGGTCCGAGGTAAGGCGAACGTAACTGAGGATTGTCATTTGTTAGCAGCACGCCAAGCTGGTCGATGAAGAGGGGCCAGGTATCAGGTCGCGGCGGTAAAGACGTACGAATCGGTGCGCACAATCGTGTCGCCGCCAAAGTCGAACCATCGGCTCTGCATATCCGAGTCGAGGTAAGGCTGCGTCCCATCCTATGTTAGCTTTCCACCAAGTTGTATCCTCACGTGCTTCCATGTCCTTGCTGGTGACCGACCTGCTCGAGCGTGTGTGTTCGCAGCTGTAAACGATGATTGTGTTAGCCAACCCAGCTCAATTGTAGAACCTGTCCTGGTCTCGCATCACGAACCGATATGCGTCGCATGTCATCCTGCGCCTGGGCGCCCCAGGCCAGGGCGCCGACAAGGACGGCCGCGACTGAAGAGTACCACATCGTGTTTGGGCTGTCTATAGGTTGCCAGACCAAGGTGTTGAACTGCTTTGCCCGACGATCTCGATCGAAATCCCCAATACACTAAAGCCAAGCTAGGAGTATTGCTATTGAGATTCGTTCGTCCGCAACCTGTCGCTGAGGTCCGGGAAAGGGATTCTGGGCGTTGGCTGGACAAAAAGAGAGTGGTGGTTGGAGCGTAGGCACGGTGCTGCCCCTAGCTACAGCTGTCCTCTTTCAAGTCGCTTTTTGGTGCCCGCTTTGGCTCTGGCCTTGCCCGCGCCGCGGCCCCCCCCTGCCAGGGTCTTGGCGTCACCGTGTCAAAAGCTCGCTGCTGCTGCTGCGGCTGCACATGCCAGCCTTGCGCCACGTATCCGTCAGCCACAACCCGCGCCACATATCTTTTTCCTTTTCGGACTTCCTGGCCGCAAGTTTCGTAGAATTACCTGCCTGCGTCCATCTCGGCCTTTTTTTTATTCCAGAATATCATATCATTTGCACTCCACCACAATGGCTACAGATTCGGATACCGTCAAGCGGACTGTCATGAAGCAGGTTCTGGAAGAGGCCAACCTTGCCAACGCCCGTACTTTGATCGAGGTGCGTCCCATCCCCCTTCGCCAGCTACTTCGGTCCATTAGATCATACAAGGCTGACCGCACTTGCAGAATGTCCAAACAAACTGCTTCGAAAAGTGCATCATGAAACCCGGCACCTCCCTCTCCAAGAGCGACGAGTCTTGCGTCACGACCTGCATGGAAAAGTACATGGCTGCGTGGAACCAGGTCAACGCCGCCTTCATCACCCGCATCCGCCGCGAGCAGGCTACACTCTAGAACAAGAGCTACAATCGGAAAAAGGATTTGTACCATCAAAAAGAAACGGACGAATATCACGAACAAGATGGAAAAGTGTACATGGCTCTATTTGCCAGCAATTTAATGGAAACTTGGAGATTGGATATCACAATGGCCGTTGCTGTTGTTACGGAGAAGAGTGGCCTGTACAATAGACGATGGAGCTTCTTTTAGGCAATTTGTCCGGGATACATGTACCTATAGACTCGAGCTGTCATACGAAGCTCAAATAAAATATGACTCACTGCCCAAAATGGAAAGGAGAACTCGAGAAGGAGAAACTAAGTCGCTTTCAAGGGTATCTATTGTTGTACATGCATTTCGTCTTGTATACTGCAAAAAGAATTCACGGTGCAGTGCCGCCCGCCTTTTTGGCCTCCTCTGCTGCCCGTTTTCTGGCCAAATATCTCTCCTTCGCACTGGAGATCTCGCCCTCCGTCTTGCGGCTCTTGGCGGCCCGCTCCGACTCCTGCTTCTTCGTCTCCTCCTCCTCGTACGCGCGCTTCATCGACTGCTCCAGCTGCTCCTCCATCATCCGTGATTGGCGCTCCCTCATGGCCTGCCGCCTCCCAGCCTGCCCCGGCGGATGGTTCTCCTTGCGCTCGCGCTCGCCGGGCCTTTGCTGCTGCTGCTGTTGGACGGCCGTCTTCTTCTTCGCGTCCAGGTTCAGGCCGCCGCGGAGCAGCTGTCTCTTGTCCACCACCTGCCCGTCTTCGTTGACGTCGACGGACGCGCCTTTTTCATTCATGGCCTTGGCACGTGCCGCTTGTGTCTTCTCATCGTCCGCTTCCTCCCCTACGTCCAGCTCCTCGGCGTCCTTCTTGGCGCCAGCATTCTTGGCCATGTCCTCTGCTGCCTTGACCGACTCGGCGTGGCGCTGCTCGTCCTTGTCTAGCAGCTTGCGGTAAAACGCCGACATGCCACCGCCCTTGTTCTTCTTGGCCTCCTCTTCTTCCCTCTTCTTCTCCTCTTCTTCTATGCGCCTGTTCTCCTCCTGCTGCAGCTTGTATGCCGCCGTCACAAACTTTTCCTTGTCGGCAAACTCCTCGCCTTCAGCCTCCCGCTCGCGCGCAATCTTCTTCTCTTCGGCAATGAGCAGGTCCCGCTTACGCACGTCCGCCGCTTGTATTAGGTTCTTCATATATTTCGGCTTCTTTTCGACATCTTCCTTTGTGGCTTGCTTTTTGGGCTTCAACGAATCGTAAACATTGTCGTACTCGTACACACTGGCGTCCACCTCTGCCGCTGCCTCGGCATTCCTGCGCGATGCGAGCGAGCTCGATAGATCGCCAAACATGGCATTGGTTTGTGATTTGACACTGAGCTTTGGCGGCGGGCCTTTCGCAGCCATGCCCGGTCTCGATTTTGGCTTGCGCGACTCAGAGTCTTGCTTCGGTTGCGAGGCACCAAAATCGTCGTCG
This sequence comes from Akanthomyces uredinophilus, assembly GCA_030778065.1. NCBI lineage: Eukaryota > Fungi > Ascomycota > Sordariomycetes > Hypocreales > Cordycipitaceae > Akanthomyces > Akanthomyces uredinophilus. The sequence continues at coordinate 20,797 of JAPFRW010000390.1, forward strand.
AGGTCGCCGCCGATGGCCTGGGCCTTGATGCCGGGTTGATCGTCATTTGTATCGGAGTCAGAGTCGTCGCCGCCGAACATGGCCTTTCGGCGCGGCGCGGCGGGCTTGGAAGCACCGGGCTTCTTGAGGTTTAGCCCGAAGGACAGAGGTTTGCTCATTTTATTCACAGCGCACGGGATCTCGTAGCAAAACGAAACGCGCTCGCAAGCTGACGGAGTGCCTAAAGTAACCAGAAATCTAGTCGAATAACTTTGCGCTTGATATGGCGTGTTGCTGAGAGGCCCCGCGAGATCGTTGGATAATCCAGGTTTGATTTTCGAGGTCCACGGCCGTGGTAGAGTGTCCAAGTATTTATAGTGGAGCTAGCCCGGGCAGGCACCGGAGCACATGCCGCCGTCCACAGGTCAAGACTTGAGATCTTCAACAGGAAGCGCAACAATTTACTCTTTTAAATCTGAAAACACGACCGCATTTGGGCAACTCCCACAAAGTAGTGTACTCATTGGAAGGTGCCATCAAGTATGAATAGTGGCGACCTCGCCGTCGGTGAGACACACTTACTCAAGATTCCAGCACAGCTTGGTATCCATACTACAAAAAAAGTCTTCAAAAATAGAACCAGCTCAATATAGTGCCTAAAACTCATAACAGATATCATACACAATTATGGGACATGACATCGGCCAAAGGGTGCAATGTAGTCTGTGCCAGACGGCTCTGATCAGTCAGCTTTTTGCCCCGCGGCATCGGCAACTAACATGATAGCGATCGCTCGCCATCTGATTGATCATTCTTCGACATTTAGATCTCGCACCTATACAGTCCTGTAACATATTTGGACAACGACTGACTTGATTGCTTCTTTCGAGAAACGTACAGTAGAGCAGTCGCACACCTCGGCAATTTTAACACCTTCTCTCACTCTGCCGTGTCGTCAACTATTCGCCACGCGACTTTGCAGATAGACACGGCGCTGGACATGACGACATGCAGTACCTGTCTAACGATACTTTCCCCCGGCGACGGGGAGAAGCTCTCCGAGAAGCCGCCGCCGGACCAGCGCCGAGTCCCCTGCTGCGACAGGATCATATGCGGTGACTGCATCGTGGTGCGTATCGCAGAACCTGTTTCTTCGGCGTGCCGGCTCCGAATCGCCCAGACTAATGTCATTTGGCGCTTTGTTAGAATAACTTTCGCTTCGCAGCCTACTGTCCCTACTGCCAAATAGCTAGCGAGCCCAACCCGCTACCCCAAGGTCTCAAAGCCCCTCCGGCATACGAAGCGTCCCAACTACACGCCGCCAAGCGTCAACGACAACCGCCGCCGCGGCCGTCGCATGCATATGAACCTCCGCCGTACGCGACATGCGACGGCAGCGGCGGCGGCGGCGGCGACGATGACGACGAAAAGGCAGCCGCCGCCGACGACACGCTGCACTTTCTCAACCACGAGCACGACAGCATCCTCTCACTGTCGCTGCGGTATGGCGTGCCGCAGGACGCCCTCCGCCGCGCCAACAACATCAACAGCGACCACCTGCTGCTGGCGCGCAAGACTGTCGTCATCCCGGCGGCCTATTACAAGTGCGGCGTCAGCCTCTCCCCGCGACCCATCGAAGGCGAGGACGAGGAGCTGCGCAAGAGCAAGATCCGCCGGCTCATGACGGCGTGCAAGCTCGCCGACTACGCCGTCGCACAGCTCTACCTCGAGCAGGCGGGCTACAATCTCGAGCGCGCCGTTGACAGGTATGTTGGTGACGAAGCCTGGGAGCAGGCACAGCGAGACAAGAGTAAGGCCAAAGCCGGCAACATGCGGTGGTTTTTCGCTGGGATGAGATAGAAACAATGCATCGCTTCATTAGCAACATATTATAGTGTGTAAGTACATCTTACAAAATCGATTATTTGTACCATATTTAAAAAACTCCAATATGCTTCGCCAGTAACCGTCCGGGTCTGGTATTTTGATTGCCTTGCACAGTAACGCCGTCACTACTCCTTTTTTCCAAGTACCAATTCATGAAATTCTTTGTACAAATTCGCTGATGACATATTCATCATCAAAAGGCTGATCTCGTGCGGATGTCAGAAATCTTCCGCTCAATCTCGCGAACAGAGCGATCTAATTCTCCAGCAATCATTTGCTTCTTGTCGTTTGGCAAAATTGCAAATCGTTCGCACAAATCTCCGTCAATCACGCCCTTGACTGGGGCATAGTAGCTGCGGTACATGAGGTGATCTCGGCCAGCAAGGGGGGCATCCTCTGTACGAAGATGCAGCTCCAGGCTTTGGAAAAAGTCGGCGTCTTCACGACTCACAAAGGGGATGAAGATACCGATAGTTCCCATAATACCGCTCCAAAGCAGGACATCTTGTCCTCCGACAACCAGACTGGTCTTGTTGATGCTTGTAAGAACGTCTTGGGTGAAGAAGTGACACATCAGCTCAACACGATGCTGCGTACCATGCAGGTAGTCACGAGCATTGACGAGATGCAACCCGGCCTGGTCCTCATCCGCCTCTTCGCTGGCCTTGGGAGGGGTGCGGACAATAAACATGTTGCCAAACTTGTCTCCGCCTGCAACTGATTCGTAATCCACCATGGTAGTGCATGTGGTCCAGCGAGCAATGTTGTCGTCGACAAACGGAATGAGCTTGTTTGAACCAGGTTTGTATACAACGACTGTAACACCTTGCTGGACATCACCCACCACAATGCGGTTTCCTTGGGTATTGAGTGACACAATTTGCTGTGGCACGACCTCGGCCTGAGCCTTGCGAAGCAGCTGGCGCATACCTAGATCGTACATACGCAATGTCTTGCCAATACCTGCCAATAGCTTGCCCTGAAACGGCAACAAGGCCATCGCCGGCTCTTCTATCTTCGTCTTGTGAATGAACTCGAGTTCGCGACCACCCTCCTGGAAACGATAAATATAGATATATGCCTCGGATGAGCTTCGTGGGTTGACGATCATATCTTTTCCAGTGCCTACAACCAGGAAACTTTCGTTGTCCTGGCTTGCGAAGCTCACAACAGCCGCACTGACAGCAGCTTCGTTGTTCTCAAAGTCTACCCTTTGCAAGACACTCGGCTCTTCGGACGCTGGATCAACTACGCTGATGCAGGATGCCCAACGACGGTTGCCTCTAGGGTGACCAAAGTCTTCAGGTGGTAGTACCTTGGCGTCGCCATTGACCACAGCAGGATCTGTCAGCAGCTTGGCCTGCAGATCAGGGGGTAATGTGTGGTTGTCTGCTTCTATCGTATAAAATAGCGGTTCATCTGGGTGCTTGACAAACTTCTTTGGCGTATATGTAAGTGGGATCGAACTCTGAATCAAAGTCTCTCCGAGACGATCTATTGAAAAGATTCTGTGAACTCGTCAGCACTGTCCACTTGAAAAGATCCATTGCAATTATCAGGATAGTAAAAGTGCAGTTCAGTAGGAACAATTGGAAAAAATGCGTAACCTCATCGCCATTTGGCTAGGGTCCTTAAGTCTCATCATATAGCACTGTGGGAAAATAAATGCTTGGAACAAGGGGTGGAATCTTACCTCAAAGACTGCCCTTGAATGCCGACCACGCCATCTTCGCACTGTTCGCTGCTGAAGTTCCAGCCCCACTCGAGGTCAACGTAGCTCAACGGTGTGATCTCGAAACTGTTTGTGATAGGATCAGCATATCCGAGCCAAGGACGAGAGCTTAGTCCCAGAACACAGGTACGGCCGCCGACAGTGACTTGGAACAGTCGGACGGGCTTAGGTCCCAAGAACTTTTGTCGTGTATCGGTCAATTCTCCTGTGATCTCATCTAAAACGGTGCGAAGATAGACGCCAGAGTGAAGACCGATATGCAGGTAGAGTGTTGATCCGCCAGATGACGAGTCATCCATAGGAATGATGGCCAAAGATGTCGGTGCAGCAGTCAACGCTTGGACAGATTTATTCTCGAGAGTTGTCCCTGGGTCTAGACTCAAAATACGGACGGTAGCATCGTCGCATCCAACAGCGAGGAAAGAGCTGCGAACACGACCCTCAGGGACTTCACCGAGGCTGAGAGCTGTGACGGTGCCGAACATCTCCTTCTTCTCATCGTATTCGGCGAGAGACCCGTCCGAGTCCATTTCGAAATAGACAATCTCGCCAGAGCTGAGGGCGATAGCCACTTGGTGTGCATTTGTTGATGCTGCAACGATGGATCTGTGCTGAGGGGCTGACCACTCATTCACGTTTCCATTGCGAATGTGCCTGATGCCTCTCGGGTGCACCTGTATCAGGCCGTCCGTTCCGAGAAGCTGGGCTGCAATGGTGGGGACACTGGTAAGGAAGCCCGAGTCGCTGACTTCCTCGACAGTCTCGCCGATGCTGAGGACTAGGGTGCCGTTCGTAAAGGAGAGAACAATATATGCGTCATACTGCTCATCGCTATTGAGCTTCAGGGTCCAAACGGCGGAGGGAACGCCAGGAAGCTCAGAGGCGACAATCTCATTTACTTCCAAGCCATGCTTGAGAGTCCTAAATGTGCTCCGAGCGCCGTTACCGCAAATAGTGTAGATCTGAGGAGCGTCCTCGCCCGTCAGATTGGCTACCTTGCAGTCCAGTAGAGGGTTCATGGCGGGAATACTGTCGACGAGAGCCAAATTCTCGGCTGCTCTAGGATAGAAGTAGACAGGCTCGTATGCAGCTAGTGGATCAACAGGGAAGTCCTCGCTCGAAAATTCCAGCTCTTCATCGTCATCACCCAGCTTTTCGAACTGATAAAAGGCGTAGTTACCAAACTGACTGGCAACGTAGAGGAACCCGCTCTTCAGGATGCATAGACTTGTGGCTACCGGTACCGTGTCGAAGTACTTGATCTTCATCCGCTGCACCTCACCAGTTGGCGTTCCCTCTTCATCCTCAACCATGTCGATTGTGACCTTGAACAGATCGCCATCATCGGTTTGTAGTAAGAAAAAGAAAGCACCAGCACTTCCTTTGAGTTTATGCATGACGCCAGCCACGATATCGCGTTTTCGGGAAGGGTCCTCAGTTGCACCTCGCCGGCGAGGGATCGCCACACGCAGGGCGTCTTGATTTGAATGGCGGTACGTGATGTTTTCTTCGCCGCAGACCAGTACACCACTGGGTCCATCGTTGCCGCCCGGGACCTGAAAGAGGACAGAAGCAGTAGGGTCAACAGGATCGGACCACTTTCGTACAACGTGGTTAAGTCCCAGGTCCAGTTCGTAGTATACTAGCTGGGTTTCGACCTCAGATAGAGCTTCTCCCGTGCTATCTTGGTCCACTTCGGTGTACTCAATCTCCAAGGCGGCAAAGACGGGGTTGGCGTAGCCAACATCAAGAGCGATCATGCCAATGACCAGCACGCCAGGTTTGTGTGCCTCAAGCGGGGATGAGATTGTGAGTTCTGCTTGCGAGTTGCGGTTGAGAACGTACACGAGCTTGTTTTTCTCAACAGCAGATATCAGGCAAGCTCTTCCTTTAGGATCGCATGCCAGATACTCGCCGGGCACAACTCTGCGAATGCCCGTTTTGCCAAAAGTCTCTAGGTGCAGGCGACTGAAACGATTCGGACCGGGAAGGTATTCCAGAATCGTGATGCGACCGGAGTCGGTGGCGAGAATGATATAATCTACGCCGCGTTAGCTTAACGTGTTTGGGCGAGATGCGATGGTGAGTGGCTCTTCGCGACTGACCTTTATTGCTTCCAGCTAGTCGAAAAACTGCGATTGAGCGCAGAATTCCAAAGATGTCGTGCGAAAGCAGAGGAATAACCTTGCCCTGCGCTGGATCGGGACGTAGAAGAGTCAGCTGGGAGCCAGACCCAGTGATGATGAGCTGCTCTTTTGTGCCTGCAAACTGCCCCAGAACTGCTTGGACGATGTTTGTTGGCGGCTGAATCGTCAGCGAGTAGAGGAACATGTTCGAGGTAGTCGCCATGTTCCTTCCCGGGCGCAGATGAGCCTGCGCGGCTTAGAGCTGTGGTTGGAGAGTGGGCGTCGGCCGCAAAGATTCTACATTCGTAGCTCGAGGGGTGCTCCAGGACAGCTTCTGCAAGATTTAAAATGTTTGGGTTGGAAATGGCGATGGTGGAGGAAAGTTAATGCGGCTGTTGGGTGGGTCGCGCTGTGGTGCCTGATCTGCCAGCACCAGCACACACCTCAGTTGCCGATAGGAAAAGACCTGCCGGCAAAGTCGAATCAAAATAATTGTTGTAAAATATGAGATTTAACAAAATGAATTCGGAAGAATTTTTAGATTTATCACGTAGTTGTTATGGAAATGCAAGTAGGCACACGCCCAATAGCTCCATTCACATGCTCTGCTTCGTGCGCCAAAGTGGGCCAAAACCTCCGCCATCTAATAATATGCGTAAAAAACATCCGACAAGTCAGTTGCCCAAACTCAATCGCATCAAGACCCGACCAGTCGTGCGACAATCCAGCAGCAATGGAGCCGTCTCTTCGTCGCGCGGCACAAAGCCTTTGCGGCCAATGCTCTACGGCTCTTCGTGGGCGTCTAGCTCAACGAGGTGCCGCCAGGCAGCTCGCAGCCATGTCGAGCCTCTCCAAGACTGCGGCTACGACTTCATCGAACAAACAGGCAGTCAAGGCGACAACTGCTGCGACACCGGCAGCAAGGGAATACTCCTCTCAGCCTGCGTCATCGTTCAGCTTCAGCAAATCTGACAAGCCTCCCGTGCCCACTTCTGTCAAGATCTCGCAGGATGATCTCTTCCACTCCTTTACCGACTCACCCGTGCCCGAATTTCGACGCCGCGCCGCATTCATGCGCCAACATGCCTGCTGCCCTCATCCAGACCACCAGCCGACCAAGATGTCGACACTCCCCGAGGCGGAGCAACCTGCAACCGGTGACATGCCCCCCGCGAAGGTTGATTTCGAGTGCCCTGATTGCGGCGTTCCCGTATACTGCAGCAAGGAGCATTGGATGGATCATTACGAGGAGCATCTGAAAGTTTGCGATACTCTACGCCAAATCAACGAAGACGATCATGATCTTCGCTCTGGAAGAGTCTTTCACGAGGCTAATCTGCCGGATCTCCAGCTCGACGATGCCGCTGTGAACATGACCAACTGGGACACTTTCATGTACAGTCGCGAGTTCAATGCTGTCGACTCTGACCGATCCATGCGTCAGATCACTCGACTATTGACATATCCCATTACAGTTGGCAGCGTTCTTCATGAGCTTAGCCCGTACAATCTCCAAGGCGGAGGGCGTCTCACAACCGAAGGGCTCAAGAGTTTTAGTGGTAAGTAACCTGCATTGCTGGGCTGCACTTTTTTTCGATTTTTTCGAATTTGGCTGACATTATCAGCTCTGAGATACAACCTCCACCCTGGCCGCTCCGGACGCGGTGCTACGATTCAAACTCTTCGTCCGGAACCTCCGCCTGTTCGAGTCTTTGTTCTTGGAGCTCGTGCTGAGTCTTCCCTACCGCGTTCTACCTGGGTACAGCTAGCGCATCTATTTCCCGAGTCCAGGCTACATCTCATCATGGTTGGCCCCGAGAGCATGGCTAACCGTGATGATGAATTCCCTCTTCCCGAACGCACGCCGTCGAACCCATTCGGCGCGATTGTCGAGGACAGAGTCTGGTACAAGATGAAGATTAGCACCATTGTGGACTACTACCACACCATCCATAAGACCGGCCACTTTGCACCTTATGACCCGTACTTTGACTGCTTCGTTCTTTTCCACCCTGGCCTTGGGCATCCCGCCAGCAGTCACGAGTGGGAGGAGACACTGCCTCTTCTTTTGGAGACCAAGGTGCCCATCATCAGCACCGGCTATACACAGCAGGATCTTGACCGCGACGTCGAATGGGTACGAAACAAGTCGCGTGGCGAGTTTGATATTCTGCTTGAGCCTGGGGAGAATAGCTTCAGGAGTCTCCGATGGGATCTCAACGACGCTGACCCCCAGGACGTAACATGTGGCAACTGGGGCGTGTGGGCATTCCGCGGCAAAAGGTTCGTTTCTTTTCCTTCCACGAATTAAGGGCATCTACTAACAAGATTCTCTAGATATGAAACCACAACCAAGGACGACGAGTGAGCTGAACCGGGCAGTGTAGTATGTGGCCACACGCTTACGCGCACAATCTCATGTAATCTAGCAATTAACATGTAAATCGTATGTACAACAAGTAGCAAAATAGACCAAGCTCCAAATTTCGATTGCTCGTACGTCAATAAATTCGTTTAAATCGGATTTCTCAAAAAGCAACCTCCACGCAAAGACCCTTGTGGGGAGCATCCATCTCCTAGACCGCCGCAGCGGGTTTGGCGGGACCATCCGCTACAAGCCACTGTACATACCTAGCTCTCCATCGTAGCTGGCACAGCGGATATCAACCTCATCAACACAACGTGCAAGTATCGACACAAAGCCACTCGAAAAGGCGGCCAGAGCTTGAGCGGCGAGCTGCGCATTGATGTACGAGTCATTTCATTACAATAGCGCGACTTTGCGATGAGCAGCGCCTTCGTGGCAGCGCCTCCGACGAGGCTCGCCGCCTTGCGGACCCGGCCATTAGCAGCGCAACAGCAACGCGATGCCGCAGCCGCTGGCGACGGACGACGTCCCGAAAGAGCGCCATCTACGGATCCGTTATCAGACAAGGCAACGCTGATGCTTATACGCCGCGTGCTCTGCCCCCAGAAACTGAGCGACAAAGGCCGCGACGAGGCCCCCCCGATCGAAGAGCTGCTTCCCTCCCTCAGCAGTCGAAACGATGTCGACCTGCAGCTGTATGCATTCCTGGCCATCATCATACGCGAGTCTGTGCAGGCATGGTACAGCAAGATCACACCCGACGAGACATTCGTCGCCGAGGTCCTGCAGGTCATTGCTCACTGCAGTAGAGCGCTCGAGCAGCGCTTCAGGACATTGGATGTGGAGAGCCTGGTGCTGGACGAGATACCAGATCTGCTAGACAGACACGTTACAGGTACGCAGCGCGATCGTGGTGCGGTTGAAAACGTCGCTCACTGCTAACAACCAGCAGCATATAGAACGAGCCATGATCCGGTGTCGCAGGAGCCAGTATCGGTGACCCCGCGTGAAGTGTATCACGCACTGTGCCCGCTACCCCAGCTCTCTCCTGTGCCTAGTGATGAGAATTCTGTGCAGGAGCAAAAGGAAAGTGAGGCAGCCTACCGCCAGCTCTTGGTGCAAGCCGTTCTTGCGATTCTGTTGCCGACGGAAGACTTGGAGAATCCATGTTTAACCGCCATTGTCGGACAGATCTTCTCAGAGCTCATTGTCGGCAATATTATTGCAGGCAAGGCTTCGCAGCCATGGCTCCTGTACGAGAGTATTTGTATCGCGGGCAGGGTCCTCGGCGAGAAAAAGACACGGGCCACACAGAGAATGGTCTCTGGCCGGCACGCGCCGCCGGTGAAGGCCAAGGGCAAGACGGAGCGCATAAAGTGGTCAGCCCAAGCCGTATTCTTGACCATGATCCACTTTGCGGTGATGATATTCTCCTCTGTCCGGTTACTAATAATTACACTCGTGGCATCGTCCTCTTTGCCACTCCGGCAAGTAGCGGTGGGCGATATGGGTGCGAGCAGCACGTCACGCGACGAACATGATCATGACAGACCCGTCAAAGTCCCTGTTGTCAGCTTCAAGATATGGCAGTGCATGGGAAACCTTGTGCAGCTGGATTCTCGAATGCCGTGGCTCTCGGGCTTCCTCTCGTGGGTGCACTATCAAGCAGTCTACGGGCCAGGAAGACTGGTCGGTTTGGACAGTTCACTTGACCGGTAAGTCCCTGCTTTTATTTCTGTCACCCGCCACGAACATTGCCCAATCATCCGCATGCACCCTCTTCCTGCATCGTAAACCCATGCTATACTGCGCATTTCACCGACATCACGAGGTCTCGGCGCCGGAGCAAAGATGCACCCAACAAGCATTCGCATCGGCCCGCCTGAACAAGGCCCGACCCGAAGCCAGCCAACCCCAACGCAGCCTGGTGCCGCAAGACCCTTGGACTTTGCCCATCGGCGGCAACAGAAAAAGAAAAGCGATGATGATTATTCTTGCGACACCACGGTGTGGCAGTATAATTAGGCAACAGAGTTTGGGTGTGCTTTCTCGATGGAACCCGCAATTTGTTGTTCGTTCGCCTAGCTTCAGACGCCGCTGGCCAATGGCTGCGCAAAAGTCGCCTTCGGTCCTGCGATTGATCGATGGAGTGGCCCGGCCCAACGAAGCCATCCAACCACGCATCGGGCTCGACCGTTTTACGCGCCGAGATTGGCAGGGGGTCTACGCCGCCCACGCAACGTGCCTGGAACTTTTGAATCCTTGGCCCCCAGAGCCCCTCCTCCGTCGGCGGGATGTTGCGCAACAGCCAGACTATTATAGCGTCGTCGTCGTCGTCTCGCACCAGGCTGCATGGTCACTCTACGTAGACCATGTCACGGACGACGTTGTCAGAGCTAGCAGAGCTGATCCCAAGGGTGGGCAGAAACAACAACGCCCGTCGTGCGAATGCTACGTTGTAGGGCCGCCACTGTACGACTGTGGCCAAAGAGCCTCCACGCATCATCAAGTGGCATGGCTGCGTCTGGCGGCCTGCAGTCGGCGCCTGTACGACTTCGCAACTGCATGGCCAGACAGGAAAGTCTACTATGCGCGCGCGTGTTCGGGCCAGGTCATCATCTCGTCTCTGCATGGCTTCTGCGAACGCATGTCAAGGCGGCATGGCTCGTGTCATGGAAATGCAAGCCACAGTCGCAAGCCTTTCTGAGGGAGCAAAAGTTATTAGTCGTTCCTTGCTTGAAAATTGTTATCCGATGTGCCCACCCATAGCAACGCCTCTCAATCCACCAGACAAACACCAAGACTCCAGTCACATTGCGCCGTCCACACACACACACACACACACACACACACCACACTTTCTACCTTAACCCCCACATGTCCTTGCAATGACATGGGCCGGAGAATAGTTCTTCTTCACGAGGACCCCTTGCTAACACGAGAGACTTTCTTCTTCGGAACTAGGCTACTGTCCCACTACATTCAGCAACTGTTCTCGCCATCACACCTGCCCGGCGTTCTGCGCACCCTCCGGGGCGTGCTCTTCCCCAACAACGCACCCGGCAAGTCGAGCCTCGCCCCCCCCGCTTCGCACGACGAGTTTGTGGCGCTGCGCAAAAGGGCGGCCGCCGCCCTGCTAGGCCTGCTGCCCACAGGCGTGGCCAAGGTCTACCTGGGGCGCACCCAGGGCGACTCTGGCGGCGGCGGCGCCATGCTGGATGGCATGGAGGACCTGCTCATGGTAATCAACGACGAGTATTGCAACAAGCATCTCATGTACAGTGTCCTGGAGCTGATACTCGTTCGGCTGATGCCAGAGCTTGGTGAGAAAGGCGTGAGCGAGCTGTGGGAAGAGAGGCTGGGATGACTTTTTTCTTTCAAGCTTTTGCTTTTTTGCTCGCCTTCTTTACGAGCATAGCATAATGATACCCACATACACGTATACTCGACGAAGCACCATGACTGAAGAATCGTAGAAAAGTCCTGTTTCAAAGTATCGAGCCAGCTCGATGTCATTGTTTACCAAGGAAATAGATAGCTGGCTAAATTAAGCCACCCGATGGACAAAGAAAAAAAAAGGAACAACGGAGATGAATGCTCATCAGCCACCCTAAAGTTATCCCCCATGCCCATGGCCCTTTGCTGCACAAACACAATCTAGTCCAAATAATCTCAACACCAGCGAACCCCCCTCCTCCCCTCAAAAAAGCAAAGAGCAAGAATGCCCAAGTAAATATGGATATAGAAAAGTTCCAGTCCTCGGCTTGCTTTTGCGCAAAGCTGCTCCTGGAGATTCGTTGCCGAATAGTCTGTTGCCAGACGTGTGAAGAGTCGCCTCCCAATCTTTCATCGTCTTGAATTCTTTTTCTCCCTTCCGCAACCACCAGCTGGGGGGGGGGGGGGGGGG
>JAPFRW010000391.1:0-21027 GCA_030778065.1 Akanthomyces uredinophilus
CCCCCCCCCCCCCCCCCCTCAAAATGAAAAGCACCCTTGGACTTCTGGTGGCCATATAACCCCGCCGATTCGCGAAGATGAAACAGTAAAATGCAACAGATGTCGAAAAAAAAAGACAAACACAAGAGAAAACCCCAGACCTGTAAACCACCATGCCTTGCCGATTGGCTAGTCATGACCTCCACCCGCGGCAATCAGTTCCCCGTCTCCTTCGACAATTCTCGCCAGACCTCTTGCCTCGGGGTAAGAAAAATGACTGGGGTGAATGTCAAGTTTCATGGTGAGCTTCATTATGGTTGAATACTCTTGCTCAAATTGGCCGCAGCGGCCCAGATTTTGGAGATAATTCAGCAGAGTGGCAGCTGCGCGCTGCGCATCCTCTGGGCTTGGCATAGTCGTTAAAGGCCTGGAATCCGCATTCAGATCCTTCCCACAAAGGCGCATGCTGGGAATGGAGGCCACAGTATCTTGCTTGCACGAGGCTGAAGCATTGTGGGGTGCCATCAAGGTAGGGTCGGTAGATTCGTTGTGCATTTGGCTGCCGTATTCCATTTCCATCGAGCGAAAGGGTCCGTTGGTTTTCTGTTCAGCTTCAAACTCCGGGTCCAGAGCAAACCCTGAAGGGTGTCCATCTGGCGAGTGGCCAAACGGTCCAACAGGGCTAATCAGTTCCGAGGAAAATGACGATGTCGCATTGTTCGCCAGTGAAGTTTCTGATTGAGATGCTAACTGCCGATATGTAAAGTCATGGCTTCCGAATGACCTTGGATCATCGTCGCTTGGGCTCACAGACAATGGCGAAGTCTGTGCCGATGGTGACGTTGGCGATATATCCGGGAATCCAGTAGAGAACGACAACTTCTTGGGAATGCTTGGCTCGGAAGCACGTCTCAGAGACCCCCCTACAGTGTCGATCGAGTACCTAAGTTTGAACTTGTTCAACCAGGACGGTGTCAGTTTGGCCAGGATCGCCTGGTGGTTGGGACTGCCGCGAGCGTATTGGCGGGCTCTGTCCATGATCTCGGAGTCACTCATCGGAAGCCCGTGGTCTCTTTGTTTCCGAATATAATTACCGAGCGTGCGTTCAAAATCGGGATTCTTCCCGTTTGTACGCTTGCCGTTGGAATCCTTTTCGACTTCGCCTTTGAGGTACATCTCCTTGTTGCGCAAGACCTTTGACACAGTGCTTTAATCCAGCAGGTTAGTCATTGAGCAAATATTGTTTTCGCGTTGAACTCATACCTTCTTTCGACCTTAAAGATCTCTCCAATGTCCGCTTGTCTCATTTTTGGATTGCACTCATGATAAAGGCACATGTCTCTCTTCTGTTCAAAAGTCAAAGTCTTCCTTGTTTTCTCAGGAGGCTTGACGCCGCACATAGCCGCCATCGGCGCTGGAGCTAGTGTATGCGACGAAACAGAGTAGCCGGTTGATGGAGTATGTGCGGCGAGCTCGCTGGGCCACGTCGTAGTTGTGGTTAACATAGGCAGGTGTTGATGCGTCATGTGGCCTGCGTGCGCCATCTGTTGGTGGGATAATGGTGTGTGCATGCCTGAAAGTGGTTCAGTTTGCATTCCAGGCGACATATACTGCTGAAAATGCGCATATTCGTTCAAGGGACTATTTCCGTAAGGGCTCTGGCTGTAAAGGTTCGTGCTATGCCACGGGCCCTGTGTATAATGGCTGGGAGTGATAATGGCATCGTTGCTGGACGATTCGTCCGTCTGGCTAGTCTCCGTCTTCATGTTTGCTTTTGGCTTCCAAGTTTTCCGAGAGCTAGAAGCTGAAGGCGGCTGTCCCTCAATATTGTTAGCATTTGGAGAGTAAACAGCGGACACATGCTCCATCAGCATGGACGGAGGGCCCTATCGATAGCCTACTCACATCGCCAAACCTGCTGGGTCAATATCGAGACGACATATACGCAGAATTTGTTGTAGGTTGTGCCCGGAACAGAGTAGCGGAAGAGGCTTTGACAGCCGAAAGGGTTTACAGCGAGAGAATCGAATTGCTGCGAAAACTGTCCCTTCTAGATCGATGATATTTGTAGAAATCGGGTGGGTTTAGAGTGAAGGGACGTAGATTTGGGCTGGCGCTGCGACAAACTGGCTCTGGAACGGGAAAGCGAGAAAGTAGGGATGATATTGACCGAATAACAAGGTAGAACGATGACGAGGTTAGCCAAGAGTATCACCCCGCTGCGCTGGACGAGCTATAGGTATCTTGTGTTGGGTTTGACTAGGGGAAAAAAGTAAAAAGGCAGATGTGTTTGTGTAGAAGGTTTGCTTGTCGAAGTATTATGGGATGCGCAAGGCAAAGTCTTGGACGTTGAAAGAGTTTGGCGATAGGTGCTGACCGAACGGTCCAGAGTTGCTTATTGTGCACAACAGATGAGCCAGACAGCAAAATTCCGGGAAAATGGAGGACGAAATATGACGACCAGGCGTACAGGAATACTTGTAGGAACGGAGCGGGCGCGTGTTGGTAGAGCAGACAGCTACCGCATGTACCTGTACAAGGGCCCCGGCTTAAGCCATATGCCACAACCCTTCCGGGGTGCACACGATGGAAGATGCAGGGGTGCGGCCTGAAAGAAGCTCAATGAGCACCATTGAAAGCCCAGACAGGCAATGGTGTGGGAGGCGGAGGCGAGAATGAGAGATGGGGGTGAGAGGGGTGTGAGGAGACCGGATGCTGCACCACACCCCATTTCAAGTATACCGAATGAAAGAATTTTAGCTCGGCAGCGGGCTAAATAATAGCGCCCGCAGTACATACATACATCGGCCGGCGAGATAGCTAATAACCTAAAGAATCGTAGGTCATCCTTGGCTTGTGTGGTCATGAATCTGGTCAGACCAGCCGGAGTGAGTGGTCGAAGTCGGCCCCCAACCATACTACGCAACTAATCACCTCTAAGTGCACTATTCGTCGGGCGGGAGGCGCTCGAGCCAGAGAGGCCACTGGTCACTCGAAGATCTCCCTAGATGTTTGGGTTCTCCTAGCACTGGTATCAGATGAGGCGGATGCAGTAAAGACCAGGGGCGCCGCGATGCTGACTCGTGGTGATGTGATTCTGGCTTTTACCGGACGAAGTCCTGCCAGATGACAGCTCCCCATCGGTTTAGCAGGTCAGGTGCGCCGCAGGTACAGACGAATGGGCCAAGGCCATCAGCTTTTTCGAAATCTGGATACACATGTGTCTCTGCGGTGTGTCATTTGCTTAGCTCTAGCAAATGTTAGCAAAGCGGTGGTCGTTGCTATTGGAAGAAGGAGATGCCACAATGCGACGCCCCCCACTGGCAGCAGTCAACAGTCTGGCAACACACCAATCCGCTGTAGAGTTTGAGAATAGCCGGCTAGCCTACTTTCATGATGTTGCAGCTGTTAGCTTGGTGTGAGTGGATGTACCAGGGTTAACTACCTTGTCCGCGCTACAGACGGTCCACACACTCCTATCCAGACCCATGCTCAGTGGCCGTGGCTCACCAGGCTCACCACCGCTTCACTACTGTTCATCGAGGGACTGCCAACTAAGGTCTCTGTACTCACTGCTCAAGTGACCAGCGAGTGCATGTTTCGCCAACTTGCAAAGCAGCGGCATCTTCGTCCTGACCAGATGACGAAGAAGCCGCCGGATGAAAGGTACAGTATCAGGTTTCTTGCTCTCGCTCAGAAACGCAACGAATAGCTGCTGTTGCAGTGTGTAACGAGTTAATGATTGGGTACTGAATCTTGAAAGTGAACATGGTGAATGTTTGCTCTGTCTGCTTCTAGTCGAGCCTCTTGTCGTCCGAATTCGGAGAAGATATAGTGGATTCCACGCCAACGGTTGCACGGTCTTGTTGGCTCGATGAGAGGGCAAGGGGAGCAAAGTTCTTGCGACAGGTAGAGCCTGTGGCGGTGGTCCGACTTCCCTTGACCTTTGTTAGATGACAGATGACTACGAATACCCTGGTCCTCTGGCGAGCTAGTAACTTAGTAAGTAGCTGCACTTTTCAATGCATGTCGGTTGACAAGGCTGTAGGGGTGAAAGCAAAGGAGGCACCCGCCCAGATCGATGCCGCCTGCAGTAGCTTGCTTGGTCAGGGCGTCAAACAGCCATCAGTTATACCCAGGGGAGACGATATTACAAAGCTCCGGCAGCGCCGTCAGTGTCGCGAGCTACTTACGATACATGATAGCCACTCTTGCCACTTCATCAGGGCCGTTCAGGTCGCGTACATGGGCGAGTGGGACAGGCTGAGACCAGGTTGGCTGGACAGGTTATTCGTGGTGCTGGCAGTGAAAGAGGTGGCAGATAACGCGCGGATTCTTCGCGTCTCTGCCTGCCATTACGACATGCAAAGCACCTGGAAAGGTTCAATAAAAACCCTGCTTTCGCATGCTGTTGTTTCTTCGTAAAGACGATTTGCAGTCTTTTACTCGACTTCAGGAGAGCTTAACAGACGCTGCTCTTCTTCCAACCGTAGTAAGTTTTGGCGAGAATACGGCAGTTGTTTTGATGAATGCTGAATAAAATGAGGTTTGGGTCAGAGTTTCGGCTGTGAGGCTAGTGGGTGGATAGGAAAAAGAGTCTTAGCGACAGTAACCGTGTTCACAGAAAGCGAAGACTTTGCAGGCTGTAGTAAGCTGGCTGGCACGCTGAATACTGGGCAAGTCGAGGGCAATGCTTAGATCTCATCGGAAAGGTGGGCTGCCGGGCTAAGATGGTGGAGATGCGCCTCAAACGTGCTTTCTACTGTCCTCTGTAGTGGTCGTTGTCATTATTAGTGGTAACTTGCCCGTAGGGTTGTACGGGTATGGCGAGCAGGATGTACTTGTGTACCTTGAACATCCTTGTGGACATGCGTACGAAGTAGTACTGGGTAATTTATTACTCCAGGAAATGCCATGGGCTTGCGCTGTCAAGATGTCCCCGTGCGCAGTCGCCTTGGCCTCGGAGCTAGATACGAGCGGCGTCCCACAGGGGCCACACTCTGGCCGGGTATCTTCCCGTTGGCCATTGCCCTCCACCCTCAACCGGTGCGCCACGGCAGGAGGGTCTTGATGCGCGGCTGCAGTAACCGGTTTGGGGCTTCAGCCAAGCAGAGAAGAAAGCCGTGTGCCAGTACAGAGTGGCAGTGGCACGAAAATTGCAGTTGCCTCATTTTTCCTTTCCTTTTGTCAAACAATCGTCCCCCTCATGCTCATTGTCCGTCTGGGGGGGCTGCAGGGGCCAATCCAGTTTCGGGAACGCGCCGGGCGTCGAGAGTCGAGACATGTTTGGCCATGCAGAACAACGAGGAAGCGATGCGTAATAGGCGAGTCTGGAGAGCGGGAGGCTTGTAGTAGCGACGCCTCGGGCGAGATGTAGGTTCGGCCAGGACCGCCAAGTTTTCCGCAACCTACTGGATCGTCGCTGCCCGGCGAGACAATGCTGGCGTAGCTACGATTAGCTGCAAGAGTAGGTTGGTGGCTGAAGCAAGCAAGCAAGTCAACAGATGAGGCAAGGATTGGTGAACCTGTGGCAGGGCGACTGCAACACACCCGAAAAACCCATGGGTAGCCACGGAGCCTGGAGCGATGAGGGGCTAAATGCGATGGATTGCCAAATGACTTGCGCGGTGTGTCTGGCAGAAGAGGGGACAAAGGGTGGATGGTGTCATTGAGGATTATCGTAATAGGACGGGGAAGAAAAATTGGGAGCCGCTGAGGCGTCAAGGCGTAAAGGCGTGGAGGCGTGGAGGCGTTGAGAGTACAAGCAAGGGCTGGCAGCTGGCAGCTGGCAGCGGGCGTTTGCATCTAGTACGGATAGTCCTTAAGGTAGGTCAATGTAGCCCGTAGGTCGGGCTGGCAGCTGCCGCCACCCAGTGCCACCACCCAGTGCCACCACCCTCGCTGCCAAGTGCCGTTTGCACAGCCTGAGACTCTGCATTAACATCATCTTCCTTGCTCTGGGCCATCATCATCAGCCACGGCCGGTTGATCCCAGATATTGCAGCAGCGTGAGCGGGCGCATAATGCCCGAGGCATTGGATTGCCATCGCCACTAGCACCTCCCAAGTTCCTATCGACTTATTAGCCCAATATTAATAAGGTACGGACGGATACACACAGACTCAATACAGGCTAACTATCTGCCTATCTCAAGCCTCACACCCACTTGTGGCCCGTCCCGCTCATCCTCTTTTCCCTCTCCTCGACCGCTTTGCCTAGCCAATGTGTTGGACAACCCAATAGCCTTTTCAATAGCCAGCCACAGTGCCCGACAAGCATGGCGGCCGTTAGCTTCTTGTCATCAGTACGTATACACTTCCACACTCGCCCAGCGCAAATGGCTTTTGTTCGGTTTAGTATTGTTCCCGGTTCCTACACAGCCGTTAAACCTTTTCTGTCTTCTCCGCCGCCGTGCAGTAGACTGCGGGCGGTTCAGAGTCGAGCCGAGCAGCCCAGCTTACGCTTGCCGGTAACTTACATGTCCTGTCAAGCTCAGCCCAACCAGCCCTAGCGCGCGCTCGACGTCGCGACAGGGCCTCTATTCTTGACCCGAGCTGTCCAGGGGTGACGCCGCCGGCAAGAAAAAGGCTCGTATTTGCTGCTCGGCGTCAGACTGGATTGGTGCTGCGCACTTGATTGTCCGATCATGCAAGCCCTCGTCAACGGAGTTGTCGGAGTCGCCATCCCAAGAGCTTGCGTCTTGTCCCCAAACGGCAGTCCTGTCAATGTCTAGCACTCGCCCGTGCTCGCAAACTGCATTCCGAAATTTGACATCGAATCTCAAGCCTTGTGACCCGTGCTCAATGTCTCGGCTACAGCCTACAGTCCGAACTGCATGCCATTCAAGCCGCGACCCTGGACCCGATGCACTTGAGAATGGGAGAATCTGGAACAGCAAGCAAAAGAAATGAAGGAAAGACGCCATGCGCAAACCATTGAGTCCATCACAAACTGCTACAGAAAACCCATCACTACGGCTCTACTTGTGCGTCCCAAATGGCGTCAAGGCCTGATCCGACTGACGCCTCTTGTCATCCTGGCCTCACCCCCCTCTATGAGCTGTCAACAAAGCCACTCCGTGAGCTCTCAGCACGGACTGCCGCAACGCCTAAAGCCTTGTGTAACCCATGAAATAAGTTGTAGGTATGCCTGTTCATTTATTATTACTAGCAGAGTCGGAGTTGACTCCCCCGCCCTGCGAAGCAATGCGACTCCAATAATGCAATCCACCTATTGGAAGTTGGCTCTCATCCCACCAGTGCCACTCGCGCCAGTGCTGTGAGACACTCTTCAGACCCCGGGGTTGTTACTCAACTAACAAGCCTTGCCTTGCATTGAGACTTCTTCCGAACCCCCCAACTCCGCCCATGTCAGCGACAACTTTCTGCAAATGAGCGGAAGGCTTCCGGCTAAAGCTATCAGTACTCTGTACTTCGTACGCCCGTCTTAATGCTCTCTGTGTCAAACTCAAGCGATGTCGCACGCAAACGCGAAACTCCGTGGTTGGTTTGCTGGCCAACTACGGAGGAGCCAAGTCTCCTACTCTTCGTCGAATGACGCCCCAGCTATGGCCAGGTGTGCTAGGCCCCCCACGATAAGCGCCCACCTCAAGCCAAGGCAGCCTCTCATCAGCCATCGCCGCTCCCCTGCAACTCCACTACACCCTCTCTGGCTTTAGTGCCTCATTGTGCATCCACACTCATCTCCCATTCAGTATCCGCACCCAACAAGGATGCTTTTGTCCGTAGCTGGCACGGCCGGGCAGCTTTTCCCCGAGGGCCTTGCCCAAGTTGATTATTAGCCCGCAAGGCTGGCCGTAGATCCAGAGGCCCGAGCTTGCAGCAATGCGCAGCATCCTTCCATGTCGCTTAGCTGTGGTATGATAAGCCACCAACGACAGTTTACAGCACTCATTAACCATGCTCGCCATGGTCCTCATTGACGGGCTTTGAGTTTCGTCAATGACTGCCGAAGACGGAAGCAGCGACTTTTGGTAAAGTCTCGCGAGCTAAGAAGGTTTAACTCCGCCCGCCTGTCATTTCGGGCTCGGGGAAAGCAAGGTTTTGCTCACGGAACTGTGCTTGGCCTGAGATCTCACCTCTCCGTGCTGATGACGTACATTCTCTCGAAATATATCTGATACACGAGGCGGTTTCCATGATCAGGTTTTGCTCCAGCCATGCCTGTTACTGGAAACACACACGGGCTAGTAGAAATAATAGTAGCCATGGCATGCGAAGTTAACGGCCGTGTGGGCTCGCATTCACACGGAGCTGACGTGTGAAAAATGTTACCAACAGGAAGTTATGACTTGCTCTGCTTCTCTTCAATGACGGTTTGTGATCTAAACCGTAATTTCGAAGGACGATTACGGCTGAGCTAGTGATATCTCTGCGTATTGTATGCGCCGGGCAAGGCACACAGCCAGTGCCCAAAGCCTGCCGCTCATTCGTGAAGAGGCGATTATCTCACTGCGTTTCTACGCTGAGCAATATAGCTGAGAAAATCAAGAAACACAGAACCCAAAGAGCTATCGTTCCATATGATTCCACGATAGTCTGGGCTGGTCTTTTCGATGTCGACACTCTCGTTGCTACCCGGTCGCTTGATTCCGCCTGGATTCAGTGAGCTTTCGCAACGGACCTCGCAGCATGGCAGATTTAGAATGAAGTTGATTTTCCCCCAATACCAACCATTTAATTGTATCATTATTCTTTGCCAGCTGAGCTGGAGGCCCGATTCTGTCAAGATTTGAGCTTGTGAATGATATGGCGAGTGCAGTAGCCAAAAGCCAGGAGAGGTCGGGCTTGGAGGTAGAGACAATTTCCATACGATTGGAGAAGGGGCAGTGATTGGAATAAAAGGCTTGATTAGGGCCAGTCGCAGAGAGAGAGGCGCCGAGTAAAAGCAGCGCGGAGAGTAGCATGCAAAGCTGAGAGGAGTCGACGGTCACGTCAACGATGGAGAGAGCCACATTGCCCAGACCAAGATGAGTAGTAGACCACAACTGACTAGAAGCTGTCTGGGACTTGCTGCCAATATCTGGATGCGAGAGTCTTTGTACCCGGAGCCGCGCAGGCGGCAGACTGTGCAAAATGGAATACGCAAAGCCCCGTTCATGCTATCCGCTGCAGTCTCGATGCTGACAATCTTGTGCGTCGTATAGTCTTGCCGCCAGGAAAGGGTTTTTACCGCCAGTCTACTCGGCTCGCACCGGAAACTTTCAATAATTAATGTCACCACAGAGGAGCCGCTGTGCAGCAGCAGACAGTGATTGTGTTTGGGCGGGTAGAGCAGGCGTTTGCCCTCTGAGATGGCCCATCTACGCTCATTACGGCCTTGCTCAAACGTGGCAGTGTGCCGAGAAAGGCACTCCCACAATTTCGCCACGATTTCATCTCTGCAAGGATGTTGATGGCTTGGTCAAAACTACACGTTTCTCGAATACTCCTAGGCGAGGCGGCGAGTTTGTGCCGCGCAAACCCCATGTCGGAATCCGACTCTCTCTTCAACAAAACAGCAGCAAATCCGATAGGAGCCGTCGGCGGCCGTCAACCGCCCCCGAGTGCGAAGCGACGCCGACACTCGTCAACCCTCACGGCTCCGGCTCGGCGGGGTGGCCAGCCCATTATGAATGTATCTTGCCGAGAGTTTAAATTGGTCCAAGCGGCAAAGCGGCCCCCCCCCGAGGCGATTGCTGACACTTCCGGCTTCCGAAGCAAACGGTGAGGAGGAGGAGGAGGAGGAGGAGCATGGACGGCAGCGGAGAGAGGAAGTGGTCCAGACTCATTAAGCGAGTGACAAGTCCGTGCTCACGCGGTCGTTTGCGTGACCGTGGCCGTGGCTTACACATGTGCTTCCGCTCGGCAGTTACAGACACTGGCTGATGATGGCGGTGCCTTTCAAAACACGAGCTTATACCTTCGCCGTAGCCATCGAGTCGCACAAAGAGCCTTCTAAATTTTGCTTCGCAATATGTACCTTCCAGCCCATCTTTCTCTTCCCGATCATGTTCCAGCTGTGTGGTAACTTTTATGCAGGTTTCGTTTCCCGCCCTGCTTGAAATCATGTAGACGCCCCCCGTCATTTCCTCCAACCCAAAGAAAATAAAACTATAAAGATAAAACGGTTTACGCCCCATGTTTATGTCTCGGCTCGCAACCGAGCACTGTTTCTGCGAGATTTCCCTTCATTTCTGTTTGTGTCCAGCCTGCGAGGGGTTCGGAAGTCGCTGCCCCCCTGTTGAGAATCTCGGCCGATGATGCATCTTCAAGCCCGACAATCTATCTTCTGCACTTCAACTGTCTCTTCCCACCCTGCATCCAGGAGTCCCCGGAAGGCCATCTGCTTTCCGGAGAGCGGAACGATCCAACCCCATCCGATAACCCATGTTCGCCTGAATCAATGGCTCGGGTGGCAAGGTAACGGGATGCTGTTGCGCGAGGGTCCGGTAACGCCATAGCAAGAACGGCAACGCAGTCGCAGGTGTTCGCCCAACGTGGCTTTCCCGGTGGTTTAGCACCCAATGGGCCACAGCGCCTTCATCTCCCTCAGCCCGCTATATCCTTGATCGGGTCAATCATCGCTTGACGATAGTCACTAGACAGATATTGATTAGCCGTGGACTACTTGGGGGCCATCTTCTGCCAGGCCGGCGTTGGTGCATCACTTCTACTCACCAACATCTTCGTCTTCCAGCTCATGGCCGAGCCCAACTCTTTGAGGTTGGTGCTTGACGGATTTACCGTAGACGATAGCCGTCTTGAAAACCTCCGTGATACTTCTGTGGATGGCGTTGCACTGAATTCAACCCATACGATTAGCAAACCGGCATCTGGTTTTTTTTTGGTGTTTCACTCAGCTTACAAAGTCTTCCACGGTCGATTTGTTGGCCCTTA
Organism: Akanthomyces uredinophilus; assembly: GCA_030778065.1. Classification (NCBI taxonomy): domain Eukaryota; kingdom Fungi; phylum Ascomycota; class Sordariomycetes; order Hypocreales; family Cordycipitaceae; genus Akanthomyces; species Akanthomyces uredinophilus. Next base: position 10,878 of record JAPFRW010000391.1, read on the forward strand.
GCACAACAGGGGCACTATAATCTGGCTGCTTGCCCTTCGGCTTGGTGTAGACACGCTTGAGATTCAGCTTTTCCCACATAGACTCCATAAGCTCATCAATGTTCCAGCCATGCTCGGAACTGATGGGAACAGAGTTGGGAATTCGGTAGAGCAGATCCAGCTCTTCGATACTGATGGCATCGATCTTGTTCAGGCAGTACACGACGGGAATGTAACTGGGACAGGGGGATTAGCATCATGCATTACACATTGTATATGCGCGAGTAGCAAGATTGCACCTACCTTCTGGAGCGGGCTTCCAGAATATCAATCAGGTCATCGACCGTGGCATCACAGCGGATGGTAATGTCGGCCGAGTTGATCTTGTATTCACTCATGACGGCCTTGATTTCATCGTGACTAATGTGCGACAGAGGCACTGTGCTCGTCACGTTGAGACCACCCTTGTCCTTCTTCTTGAAAGTGATATTTGGCGGCGACTTGTTGATTCGGATACCGAAACCTTCGAGTTCGGCCTCGATGACACGTTTGTCCGTGAGCGGCTTGTTGACATCTAGAACGATGAAGATTAAGTGGCAGGTCTTGGCGACGGCAATGACCTGACGACCTCTACCACGACCATCCTTGGCACCTTCAATAATACCAGGTAAATCGATAATTTGTAGAGGGGCACCTAGTATACTTTAGCAACTCGTATTCTCCTCCCAGGGAAGATGTAAAATACCGTTGTACGTGACCTGACCAGGCACGGATGTAAGGGTTGTGAATTCGTATGCGGCAGCCTCAGAGTGCTGGCCAGTCAGACGACTCATCAACGTACTCTTTCCGACAGATGGGAAACCAATGAAGCCGATACTGGCAACACCAGTTCTGGCGACATCGAAGCCAGCGCCACCTCCACCACCACCTCCCGTGGGAGTGAGCAGCTCGCGCTTGAGCTTTGCCAATTTGGCCTTCAGTTGACCCAAATGATAGGAGGTCGCCTTGTTCTTCTGGGTCTTGGCCATCTATGTCGCGCGGGAAAAAGTCCTTGTCAGCATCGTTCTCCTCGAGCGTGATCGTGAGCGGTTGGGCTTCGACGATTTTGTGGGAGCGCGCCAATTTTGGCAAGTGCTGTCAACTGTTTAATGCGCTGGATGAGTGTCAAACATACTTCGGCCTCGACCTCTTTGATCTGCAGTGCACGCACGTTAGCAAAGTGATCATTCTATAGCGGTCGTCTTGGGAAGCCCTACCTTGTCCACCGTCGTCGACATGATGGGCAACTTCTCGCAGCCTGCGGAGGTTTTGAATGAGCAAACCGGCTGGTTGATTGGCAGTGATAAATCACTCTCTGACAGGAACGTAGTAGCTTCGCGTTCGGTAGGCTCTGCCACAAGAGAACGTGTCGCAATGACGGGTATGATTTTCAAGTGTTTGAGACAGTCGTCTTCAAGATTCTTTGGTGGGCTTGGTGGGGTAAACTTTTTTGGTGCGGCGGCCAATGATGTCAGGCCAGGGCCGATTCAGCTACCGGCTTAGTCAGAGTTTCTCAGTCTTCCTAGGTGCAGCACTGGTCAGATGCAAACACTTTCTACGGCGGTTTCATCATTATTTCGTTGCATTATATACAGATTACTAGTAGTCAAGAACTATCTGAAAAAAAGGCCTGTTATACCTTAAGTTCTTTCAACCAATCCGACAGTCCGTTTCATCGTACAAAAAAACATCATATAGCATGGACACATCAGACATCGAATTGACAAAGTAGTAAGCAGGCAAGCACATAAATCGAACGTCAAAATCAAGACAAGATCCTTGGGGTAAAATTTCATAGGTAAGAAAACTGTTGCCCGGCGTGGGCGATGCGTTACAACATTTGAGCTCATATCAGAGCCCCTCTTCGTCAAGTATACCAATCACCCCTCCAATCTAGAGGATAACACCCAAAGGGCGTGCCTGTCACGCAACAGCGGCCAGAAATCAAGAATCGCCTGTACGCGAAAGCTATGAACAAGAATGTGTGTTGAAAAGAAAGGCTGAAAGAGGTTTAACGTAGAGAAAGAATAAGGCAGTTGTATTATGCAGCGGTGTCATTATGCAGCGGTGTGAGCGGACGCTGAAGTGGAACGCTTGCTTGCGGATTGTGTTTAATGTCGATGCAGTCATATGAGTGTCCCACAAGATTACTTCATAGCTGTCAGTGAGAGCCGCCATTAACAGCGACACTGGGAGTCTCGATGTGGTTGTGCCCATGACCATTGGTGCCATTGAGGAGCTTGGACTCAATTGCGGAGGTGTGCACGCCGTTTGGCAACGACGGGCTGGTGTGTCCTTTGACGAGGTGCTCTAAACCTTGCTCGAGGCACATTTTCTCGTATTCTGGGTCGTCTGGGAATACTTGAACAAGACCGCGGCGTGGTACTCGCTTTTCTGGAAACGGTGTGTTGCTGATCAAATGCTTGGTTGGGGTATCTTCACGCACAAAATTGCCACCGAGGTAGTATTTATGTCGCGGCGCAAAGCCATGGAAACGGTCCGCTCCGGGATCTTGTTTCCATTTCTGAGGCGCCTTCCAGCCCACAGCCTGAGCCTCGCTCTCGAGTAGCTCGCGATACTCGACGGCGAGCATGACATTGCGAAGGTGAGGCATATTGGAGACGGTGTAGAGCAGCTCAGACAATTTAACGAAGAACATTTGTGTAGCAGCGAATCGCTCCCATGCAGCTTGCTTCAATCTCTGCTTGGTCTGGAAGCTCATAGCAGCGGGATCTTCGCCATTGTAGTAATCTGGCAGCTGTTGACCAATGTCCCAATACTTTTCGGATAATAACGAATAGAGCTCCCACTCGGTCCGCCAAAGAGTAATCTTGGCTAAATGGGAGACAGGGGCACGCTCCCAAGCTGTATAGCGAGACAGGTCAAGGTCCTTCTCACCAAGAAGCAAGGCAACATGTGTGTTGAGTACCCATTGTTCGCGACCTTCGGGGGTGCCGGTGACTGCGGGTCGAATAGTGTCGTACCGGACACCAGACATAAATCGAAACTTCTCCGCCACGCTGGACTGTTTGGGATTGGAGCATGTCTGAAGCCAACGCATCAAGGGCGGCAGCTTGTCCAGCCGAGCGCGTTCCTCTTCTTCGCGCATCTTTCTGGCTTCTGCTTCACGAGCAGCACGTTTGCGTTCGAGCTCTTCGCGGTGACGGCGTTCACGCTCCTTGCGCTCCTCCTCTTCTTGTTGTCTTTTTGCCTCTGCGGCTTCACGTTCCAGCTGCTCGCGACGCAGACGTTCCTCTTCTTCGCGCTGTTTTCTCTCTTCCTCTTCCTTTTTCTTCTTTTCTTCTTCTTCTCGTAATCGTGCAGCTTCGGCTTCGCGGCGCAGGCGCTCCACTTCTTTGGCTTTCTCTTCCTCTTCACGGCGTCGAGCTTCTTCTTCCTCAACCCTCTTCTTCTCTTTCTTGGCAGCCTCCTCTTCCTCCTTCTTCCTGGCTACTTCAGCCTCGTCGATCTTTTCAGCACTCGGTTCCTTGATAGGTGCTTCCGTCATAGCAATGTCAACATCCTCAGACTTGATTTTCACCTTGTCAGACGACGCAGAGCGGTTAGAGTCCCGCCGATTCGATTGCTTTGGCTTTTTGTCGTTGACTGAATCGTCATCGCTTCCACCCTTGGAGTTCGTCTTCTTCGTCTTATCTTCGAGGGCAGAACGCTTGGTTTTCTTCTCTGGCGCATCGTTTTCCAGGCGTCGGCGCTTTACAGAGTTTTCAATTTCATCCTTATCAGCGTCGGCCGAATGATCAGGTGTTGTGCTCTTGCGATGCCTCTTAGATGTCAAGTCGTTGTCCCGAAGGGGGTCACGCTTGAGCGCCTTCGTTCTGTCATGATACTTCTCTGAAAGTCTTTGCTTTTCTGCGGTTTCATCATTGCGGGAAGCTTCCGGGCTTGTTGGCTCTTTGCCAGATGAGACGCGACTCTTCTTTTCTCTCTCGCCACGGAGTTCACCTTTGGAGACGAGCTTGCGGCGCGGCTTGACAGATTCGCCATCAGATGACACAGCCGCAGCGTCTGACTCTGCGCGTTTTGTCTTGGGAGGCTTGGATTGAACGCCTGGCGAAGCCTCACGATCAGAACTTGGCACTATCAAGAGCTTCTCTTCTTTGCGAGGCCGACCAGGCCCGCGCTTAGGGGTTTCCTCGTCACCGTGGGTTGAGAAAGACTCGGATCGTCTCTTGGTGTCCAGTTTGGAAGCAGACTTGCGGTCGCGCTTAGCGTCTGCGCGTGCTTCGTCTCTTTTGGTACGCTTCTCTTCGCGTTCGCGCTCTTTTCGCCCCGGAGATTTCGTAGGAGCGCCGTCTTTGTGCGTGCGCTTATATTCGTCATATGCAGCGCGTAGTATGTTTTCCTCTTCTTTCCAATTCGGGCCCTGGCGCTGGTACGCAATTTCGTAATATGTTTCGCCCTTGAACCTTCTTGTCGGATCGAAGCCTTGTTGCTCCAGTAATAACTGAACCACCTTGAGATTTTCCTGACCGATTGCCGCTAGTATAGGGGTTGCGAATCCAGCCGGAAGACTAGCAACAGGACCGGGATCAGCATTGGCACCTCCCAGGCCTAGCAACAACTGTAGGACGAGATCATGGCCGCCGCGCGCAGCAGCTACCATGGACTCGGGGTCATCAGTTCCCTCCTTTACTTGCAAGATGCGGGCGACAGTCTCCTCGTCCCCGCGACCGGCAGCTTGTCGAAGTGTTTTGTCGTCTAGCGGCATGTAAAGCAAGTCATTTCGGGTTTTTGTCGCTCGTCCTGTTGTGCTGCGTCTCGCGCTTGGTGCTGCCGGTGATCGACGTGGACTATCTGGCGCATGAGAGTCGCGCGCATCAGGATCATGGTGAGAGTGGCGGTCTTCCGAGGTTCGCATCCTGTCGCCGGCCTTCTTTCTTGCAGAAATCAGCAGTGAGCGAATCTCTTCAGCGTGGTCGGTTTCTTCCGTGACTCGATCAATCGGCTCCTCTCCATTCACGTTGGCTTTTCGGGGGTTGACGCCGGCATTCAGCAGGAGCTTGACAACTTCCAAATGACCATTGTCCACGGCATCGAGTAACGGTGTGTCTTTGTCGTAGTTTACACAATCCATGTTACATCCTGCTTCGATCAAGAGTTTGACAATGTCTTCACAACCATTAATTGCAGCAATCTGGAGAGGAGTGTTGCCTGCGTAATCGGCCACGTTCAAGTCTTCTGGCCGCTCCTGCAGGCGCTGCTTTACGCCATCGTATTCACCCCTAGCGCAAGCCCGAGCGAGCAGCGTCTGGCCGTGCGCATCCAAATGCTTCTTGTGGGGTCCAACTTTGGCAGGAGACATGTGAGATTCTGAATTGGAAGGGGTGACGAGACTGCGCAGCTTGGTGCTACGGGGATGAGGACTTCCACTCGCGGAGGAATCATCGGAATGGTACTCCGTAGATTGTAGCGGGGGTGGCAATCGCTTCTTTTTCTGGCTGAGACCGTTTAACGTGGGTAGTTGCGTGGAGGTGCTTCGGCGATGATGTCGGGGAGGGGGCGAGCGTGACTGTGTTCTCGCATCGCGTTGAGATCTTGAAGAGACTCGGGCGTCTCGGGAAATGCGGCCTGCGTCGACGCTGACTGAGGTGGTGCGCTGGCGCCTAGCCTTGCGTCCATCAGCCTCGTCGTCAGATTCGACTTTGGGCGCCTTGCGTTTTTGAGAGGCCAATCTGTCACCAGATTTGGACTTATCTCTGTGCGCTGATTTTATTGGCTTGTTGGTGTATTCGTCGGAGTCGGAATCGGAAACAGGAGCCGCATCGGAACGCGACCGTTGACGGCGGTGTTGTAGACGTCGATGTGTTTGGGTTGGGGAGTTCGGTGCCGAGCTCAGCCCACTAGAGTTACCGCCGTTCTTACTGCGAGAATGGCTCTCCTTCTCGGCCAGCCTCGAGCCTGCAGAGCTGGAGAGGCGCTTCCTCCTTGGGGCGTCGACCGGACGAGCACTGATGGCATCAGCTTCGGTCTTGGAGGCCTTGGTGCTGGCTTTCGTTTTGGACGCATCGCCATCGCTCTCGCTTCTGTCTTCTTGCCTCACTTTGCGGACTTTCGATGGTGAGTGGCCGTCCTTACCGGGAAGCACAATGGTCTCAGCGTCCGAGTCGCGGTCATCGACGCCCTCGTCAGCTCGCGAAGTCGACGCGGGAGCAGCGCTAGATTTCGACTTGGTTTCTGCAAGAGTGTTGCCAGGTTTTTGATCTAGCGAGGATGCGTTCTTGGGGTCGACCTGGGAGCCCCGGCGCCGCTGAGGGGAAGCAGCCGAGGGCCTCGCTTGGTCGGTCTCGGCGGCATTCTGCGCATCCATATCATTTAATTGTGTGAAAAACCGAATTTTACCAGCATCATGGGAGTGACAGGGAGGCGTGAGGCGGCGCTGCGATTGAAGTCGCTCTGAAGCCCGGAGTGGCAGAAACGAAGTAGAGTAAGGCGAGCCAGCCCCTAAATCACAAGGCCTGCAGTTTCGGTCGGAAGGCGACGCGGCCAGGCAATGGTGCTATGATTCAGCGGTGATCAAATCCGCGAATACTAAGTTACCCGGAGTGCGGGCGCTTTGGGCGGGCGCGCGAGTGATGTAGAGGCCAGAGTTTGTTGTGGTGATGGGAAGTGGGCGTTTGCTGGCGGCGATGGTGGAAGATTTGGCTCCAGTAGCACAGGCGAAAGTGGCAGGTAAGGTATCAGCCACCAGCAGGGTGGGTGTCCTCCAGTGGCAAAGGCAGCGACAAAAGGCGCCTGGGCTCCGTCTGGGAGCAGGCACCGCAGGGTTGCAGGTGAAGCCGGGGCGACCTTGGGGCGCGAAAGATTAGGACCCACAGTGAGGGATGGCTGATTTGGCGTTAGCTCAGGCAAAGAGAGGGCCAAAACAGCGCTGCGCCCAGAAGGGCCTAGAGGTAAGTTGGCGAGGTACCTAATACAAAAAACCTTTTCGAGGTCGCCAAATGCAAACGGGTAAAACACTGCAGACCCCAAAAAAAAGCGGCATGAAGCACCTCACCGAGCCGGTTGCGCGGACTGGGCAAACCAATAAATTCTACGGATACTGCATCGATAATCATCATGTCCTCACCAAAGTGCGCCGCGAGGCCCGTGGAGGGTGCCAGCTGCGGCAGGTAGTGGCAGCCCAGCGTCAACAAGTCCATGATCGCTTGTCCGCGATTGGTCGCAAAGATGGGGCGCACTCCGGCGGGGCAGAGGCCCCCCCCAGCCGCAATTTTTTTCCTCTTGGCCGCTGCAGCGTTTGAGCGTCAATGCGACTTGGAGCGTCGCCTTGCTCTCGCAGTCCCTGCCGACCAGATACGAGTCATTCTCGGCCGCCCAGAATAGTCGCCGCAATCTGAGACGCTCTGGCAGGCTGGGAAAAAAGGCACTGAGGGCCGCAGTTGCGGGATGGGGTCTCGCTCCCGGGGCGCGATGCAGCCGGCAGATCGCAACACATGTTTCCGCACAGTCTGCTTCTGGTCTCTGCTTGCGGGCGGGGGCGGGCGGAGAAGGCTGGGCATCTGGCACCTCGCCGCTCCCAACACGCCAGCACGCACCAAGTCTACTCCTACAACATCATCACCCGTTTGTGGTCGTTTATCAACAGAGGCTGGTTGTCGAATGCGGCATCTCATCTGCGCAGACTCTCCGTCACCTTTATCGACGCTCTACAAGTCCTCGCGACTTCGTGTCTCGCTCGTCGAATGCGACCATGGGACACTGTTTTTACCGACCGCAGCAGTGGCGCGAACAGTGCCGAGTGACTTCGTTGGCCAAACTTCTACGATGATGCGACAGTACACTCTCGCTTCCCTCCTACGCTCTCCGTCGACCTTGTAGATTCCGCCCGATGGTGTCGTAGTCAGACCATGCGCCGCCCAGGCTGCGATTCCGCTCCCGGCCGGTCTTATGGAAGGTCCGCCCTGGAAATACTGTCCAAATTTGGCTACTGAGGGAGCACGGAGACCTGGATCGTGAATGACGGCCTTCTTCCCAGAAGAGTTCGGGACCTGGTTGCACCGCGCTGACCAAACGGCCAGTCCCTGCTCCAGGGTAGGGACGCCTACGAGAAGGACGCTCCATGACATGCCCACGTAAACAGCACTTCGAGATAAATAACTGCATCTCAGCGGCGTCGGTACACTGCGCCTGGTTAAATCGATCAGGATGGGACTGAATGTCTCCAGAGCGTTGCATTGTGTGGTAGAATTACGACCTCGTAGCTCGCTTCATTGCTCTTAGTACTCCACACGTGACAAATCCGTGCAACCTCAGTTATCCGTTTGCTGAATGCCCTTCTTCTTTAGCACAAAACGCGGAAAAGGACATTTCGCGGTCGGTCTAGTACAAGTCGATTGCAGCCCTGGTGTCATACCTGCATTGAAAGCATCATGGTTGTACCACCAAGCGGTGGCGTGACCTTGCCGGTCAGTCTGGAAGCAGCGAGAATTGACAGCTTACCGGCAACGGCATACTACATATCAAATTTCATCAGCGTGGAGGAGGAGCAGCTTATATTGGACAAAGTGCGTTTACAATTAACCATCATCCTCGTATTCACCCGGTTTGTCCAGCAACTCTGACGCTGAGAGTCACACAGATCGCCTCGGCTCCGAAACCTCGGTGGAAACATCTCACACATCGCCGCCTGCAGACGTGGCCGTCCGACCTCGTGCGTGACAAGCTCCTCGACGCCGTGCTCCCGCAGTGGCTCGAATCGCCCGTGGTGTCACGGCTTCAATCGATGGCCGTTTCGCCCGGTGACACCGCCCACATCTTCGGTGCCAGCCCGCACAGCAGGCCGAATCATGTCCTCATCAACGAGTACACGCCTGGAATCGGCATCATGCCCCACAAGGTAAGTGACACGAATCCGTCCGACACTTGAACCCCCGTTTTCACATGTCTTCTTAACACAAATAATCTCTTCATAGGATGGCGCAGCCTACTGGCCCGTCGTCTGCACAGTCAGTCTTGGCGCGAGTCTCTGTCTCAACCTGCATCGAAGCAAAGAAGACGGTGCTCTGGACCCAGACCCCGCGTGGCGCATCCTGCAAGAACCTCGTAGTCTGCTCATTACGACAGACGAGCTCTACACCGACTATCTCCACGGAATCGCCGACGTGGAAGAGGACGTCGACCTGTCTGCCGAAACAGTCGCCAACTGGTCGTTACTTCGCGACCCCTCTGTTTTTGAAGATGGCCGAAACGAACGCCAGACTCGCACAAGCCTGACGTACCGAGACGTGCTTCAAGTATCCAAAGCCGCGAATAAGATCGGCATGTTTCTCAAGCGGTAATGGTGGGGCAATCGTGCCATTTTGCAATGCGTAGAGTGAGGAAAAAAAAACGGTCTACCTAGAATACAAAGGGTATCATGGTCCAACGGGATGCCACCGCTTCCACACCAAACTTTTGCGCATACCATTGCCGTGTGCCAACCGCCGTCGCCCCCAGATTCGCCACCACAAACGCCAGTCCGCAAATCACAGGCCCGCTGAACCAGCGGTTCACCGGCGCGGCCACAAAAGCAATCGTCAGGTAGATGAGGCACTCGCAGGTGTAGTGCGGGCAGACGAGGAACCGGAAGAGGCCCGCGGTGGGGAGCGTGTACTTTTTCAGGCTGGCCAGGTGCCTGTGGCATTCGTTCTGCTTGACCCAGGCCCAGAAGAAGAGGGCCATGGCCGAGGGCACGCGCGAGGCGAGGATGCGCGCAGGATCATGTGTCTTCCAGGATTCGAGAATGGCATCTAAAACACACCGTGTCCCCCAGACGTTAGTCGTACATGTCCCGAACCACGCAAAAAGGCTAGAGCTTGAGACGACAATGACTTGAAAAACAAAACAAGAAAAATGAAACAAGACTCACCAGAACCTTCAATCCACACGCTGATGCTCATGACGGCGTAAAAAGCCAACCCCAGCGCCCAGTGCACAAACCACATGGACGAGGCCGATCCCGTCCTCATCACAAGCAGGCTCTCGTACAGCCTCCGCGTCCCCTGCAGCGCCATCATGACCCACGCTGCAAACACCCGGCCCAGCTCCTCGTCGACGTCGACGTCGACGGGCCGCGCCGGCGCCGCGGCCGCGGCGCGCTGCCTCTCGGCCAGCGCGGCCATCAGGCGGCCCT